>JAASAO010000667.1:0-50971 GCA_017311375.1 Mytilus coruscus | reverse complement strand
TATCTATATTGAATTAAGGAGATTTGGTGTGATTACCAATCAACTATCCATGAAATTTAAAATGAAGTAGATGTAAGCAATTATAGGCAACCGTCCGGCCTTCAACAATGAGTATAACCCATACCATATAGTCGGCTATAAAGGCCCCAACATGAACAAGATAAAACAATTCAGTTGAGAAAACAAACGACCTAATTTATAACAAAATAATTTATGAAAAACAAATATGACCGACATGAACCAACAACAACCACTGAACTACAGCCTCCTAATTTGGGACAAGCACATAAAGAATGTGGCAGGGTAATAGAAAAAAGATGTGGTATGAGTGCCAATGAGACAACTCTCCATCCAGGTCACAATGTGTAAAAAGGAAACAATTATAGGTCAAAGTACGGCCTCCAACACGGAGCTTTGACTCACTACGAACAAGAAGCTATAAAGGGCCCAAAATGACTAGTGTAAAACAATTCAAACAGGAAAACGAACGGTCTAATCTATATAAGAAACGAGAAACACTTAAGAACCACATCAACAAACGACAACCACTGAAACAGGTTCCTGACTTAGGACAGATACAAACAAATGCAGCGGGTTTAAACGTTTTAACAGGCGCCCACCTTCACCCTAACCTGAAATAGTAGTGTAACTTTACAACATAGAAAGACACACTATAAAATAGCAATTAAAATGGCTTAACTCAATAAAAAAGACATATTAACAAAAACAAGTAAACATACACTGAACGAATAAATTTGATCTATGACACAATGTCAAAAAGACCACTATAACCTTGAACAAAATAACTTGCACAGGTAAATTTAAATATAATAATTTTGTTGTTAGGAGTACGGAGATATTTTTTACAAAAAATATGAATTTGTTCATAGTACTAGAACAGCAGTGAAAATGTATCGTCATACTAAATACTTATCAAAGGTGGTACATATTAAAATTAGTGAGACGAGAATTAACACAAAATAAGTAAACATTGAATAACAAAAACGCATTACAAATTGTATAACAGGTCAAATTAACACGAAAGTACGATTTGAGAGTACTCACAGTTACTGAAAGCTAGTTAAAAGCCAAAAATAATAATAAAAAATCGTGCAGACTAAAATCAAATAATTACATCCCAGGGATTTAGTGTTTTAACGCCATGGACAGTCAAAGACATGACTTGTTAAACATGTTTGAAGGCACTTACCTCCTCTAGTTTGTCTCTGTCAACATCAAAAATGGCTGAAAATAGAACATGAAGGTAAATGCAAGTAATTGCCATATATCTTGAAAACCATATATGGAAAAATCTTAAAGCAAACATACTGAAAATGTCAAATATACCAGTCATTGCTACCGAAATTAATTTCATGTATAGAATAAGCACCATTATTTAGACTTTTTGACCATTTTTTCTATTGTGTATGTAAACAAATATATAAATAGACAAACAGAAACATTTATGTACAAAAACAATTGGTATACATGATCTTTCTAAAGTGCTGACTACTATTCTTTCTACAGGAAAATATGGCCTTTAAAAATATTGTGATGAGATATATTCAACCAGTGGTGTCATTCAGATGTGGATTCTTAAATATTCTAAAGATCTACTGCTAGATCTTAGATCACAATATCTGCAATTTTGCAGCAACATTAAGACTTTTGATTTTTTTTACGCTTTACACTACTATTCCCCATGCTCAATTAAAAGATCGACTTCACCATTTCATTAAACAGAGCTTTTTCTATAAAGATGGGATATAAATTTCTTGTTTTGGGTTATAATAATTCTTATTTTGTGAAGAACCACACTGATTCTATCAGAAAATACACTGAAGATGATTTTATCAAAATGCTGGACTTTTTGATCGACAATATATTTGTTGAGTTTGGAGGATCGGTATTTCAACAGACAGTCGCTACTCATTGTGCACCCTACTGGCCAATTTGTTTTTGTAATTGTATGAAGCAGAATTCATTCAGAACCTTCTAAAAGTCAAAAAGAAAAAGCACCTTGCGAAATTCTTTATTTTACTTTCAGATATATTGATGATGTCCTATCACTGAATAACCCATATTTCAATCAGTACTTACATCTCTTATATCCCAGTGAACTTGAAATTAAGGATACTACTGATATTAGAAGGACTGCTTCATACCTTGCAGATCTTTTCCTCAATATTGACACAGATGGACGATTTCACACTAAAATCTATGACAAACGGAATGATTTAAACTTTCCATTTATCAATTTCCCATTTCTCAGCAGTAACATACATGTACCCTCTGCCCCATCGTATGGTGTTTACATATCTCAGTTGAAACGTTATGCTCGTACATGTTTACACTATACGGACTTCATAAACAGGTGTGCTCCTTACGCAGAAACTGCTCCAACAGAGTTATGAGGAAAGATTAAAAATGAAACTCCGTAAATTTTATGGACACCATCACGAATTGGTCGATCAATACGATGTGTCTGTGTCTACACTAACTAACGACATTTTTACCACGTATTAGATTGTGGTTACCATCTACGTCTTCTGGTCTGCTAACTACCGAACGTGACCTATTCCCGAATATGACTGTTTTGCCGAGTGTGAATTCGCATTGCTATACGACGTGTCTCGGTATTTATACATCCAGCATTCATGTATTTAGTTATGATGTTTCTTTTGTAAGTCTGGTTGAATATTGTGTTATGTCTTATCGTTTGTGGTTTGAATGCTGTATTTTCGGTACATTTCACATATGTTTTATTTGTCAGTATAGTCGAGTTACTCGTGGTTCGTCTACAGTGTTTTCGTTTTATGTTGTTTGTTTTCAAGTGTGTTTACTGTTTGGTCTTACATGATCTTGCCTTATTTTCTATATGTTTGTAAAAGTTAAGATAATTAATCAGCTATTTCATTTATATGATTTTTAGGCAGTTAAGCTGCCTTATGCGAGCACCCTAGATTTGTGTTCTACCCAATAAATGCTGAAAAACGTGCCATTGTTATTAGGCAGCAACCATTTGATTTTCTGGGGGGGCTATGGATTTTTTTTCCGGACAAACTTTTTTTTTCAACAAGTCGAAAACAATTCTTTTCTTTCAATTTTAGCATTACATATAGTGGCAGCTGAGGGTGAAACAAACAAAATTTTTTCTCAGGGTCAAAACAAATTATTTTTTCTCCAAAAACTGGAAACAAACTTTTTTCTAAAAATCCATAGCCCCCAGAAAATCAAATGGTTGCTGCCTTATCTAGCTGGCTATTATGTTATTTATAACTAATTGGACATTTTTTTCATACTTTTATTTCTGGAATACAAAAAATATGACCAGAAAAACCTTAAATGATCGTCGAACTACCCAAAACTTTTGAAGTTGCACATAGGAAGTAGTGCTCAATAGAAATCCGTACGTAGTTTATTATCCCCTGTGCTTTTGGCTACGATGTCAAAGAACAATTGTATGAAATATTTCATCGCCGAAAATCTGTAATTACAAGTCGTTTATATTTCCCAAATGGCAAAATGCGCAGGAATATTGTTCATGTACAACAAATCTCTATGATAGAGGAAATAAAGTTATATATCTAAGTTGGCGGTAATTTTAACTTATCTTGCCAAATAAGGTTGTTGTTATTTTATGAATGAAACGAGGTCATGAAACAGATCTGGAAATCGACGTTGATGGGATGTTTTGAGTAATGTGGACAACTCGTCCCCGAGACAAGTCGGACCGAATCCACTCGAACCGTCTAAGAAGACAACTCTGACCGTTTGTCAGATTTACTTAGGGTTTCATAAAATGTTAGACTAACATGTCTAGCGGAGCTATTAATCTTTTGTTTGTGCATTGGGGGTCTATTTAGGGGTATTTGGAGGGGCCTGAAGAAGGGAGGGGTTTACTATAGAACCCTATGGGATTTTATTTTTTTAAATCTTCAAATGACTATTTCTCGAAAACAGTAAGTGATAGAAAAAAAATATGCCGAAAGAGAAATAGAATAGAATACAACTTCATTGCCAATTTGGCTGTGAAAACAACTATTACAAAATAAACAATCTATAAAGAATAAGGAATTAATCCTTACCAATATGTGGGATTGAGTTATCAAAATCCACTGCCATAAACACTAATACAATATATTCCAGGACACTATATGGTATGTTCTGAAAATAATATACGATTATAAATACCCAGGTTCAAAATGAACATTCAAAATACTATGACAAAGTCTATTCAATTTCAGGCCAATTGAAAATATATAAATTAAGTGATATGTCATCTTGAAATGACAATAAATTAAATTCAACGATTTCAAATATACACAAAGAATAGCTATATTTACAATAGATGAAATCGTAATAATTCTAAGCTTGTAAATTATGAGATGTACTCTTAAACACTCAGTTACAAAAATGTGAGAATTATTCTAACCAAAACATAGTTCAACACCCCTAAACCATATATATTCATGTATGGGACAATATGAAAAATCAAATGAAATATTTGGGGAGTCCCTGGGGTCACCCCACCCCCTCCTGTTTGAGAACTTGGAAATGGTGGAGATCCCCACTCCTAAACCATATGTATATTCATTTATGGGACAATATAACAAATCAAATGAAATATATGGGGAGTCCCTGGGGTAACCCCACCCCCTCCTGTTTGAGAACTTGTAAACGGTCAAGATAGAAAATGAAAGGATATGGAGTAAATGGGCCTATAATAATTTTCATTTATGGCTCATTTTAAAGAAAACATATAAATCTTTCAAGATGTGTAAAGCCCAAGAATGTTTGACCAACTGTTTTATAACCACCTGTCATTTTATTCCAAACTTGTTATGGAGTGACATCATGGACTTGGGGGTGAAGATGGGGTCATTTACATTGAAATAGGAGTTGCTTTTGAAAACCTTGATGAAATATTAATTAATTTGCCTTAATAATCAATTCATTTAATAAACATAAATGTACAATATACGAATGTTTAATGTTTGTTCTTTCAAATCTTAAAAAAATTTGAAGCAACACTGCCAAAGTTTTCATAATTACGTTTGCCTTGGTTTTTGGTTAACTGCCTACAGCGCTTACAGTGCTTTGAATAGTTTAAAGCAACTATATGCACAGGATTTATTTGTTTATACACAGTTTTGATTTAGAAGAAAAACCTACATGGTTAGAAAATACAAATAATAACACCAGTACAAACACAATTCCATTTCAATATTCTTGTAATTGTTAGAAAATACATAAAATAACACCATTACAAACTCAATTTTATATTCTTTACGTGTCTACAATAAAACAAATCTATTCTATTTTAGAAATTTACCTGTGGTAATATAAACGTCACAAAAAATACGTCACTTTTTGTGGCGTTGATACATTCATGTGACGGACAGTTTATAATTCGTTTGTGGTGCCCTGGTGTGCTGTCGTGGATTCATGGGAGGTGTCCGTTGTTATTCTGTGGTTTACATGTTGTAATTTACTATTATATCATTTATTTATGTGTTTCTCTGTCCTGAGTGTTCTTGTGTTTATTTGTACTGTATTCCTATCACGTAATGTTGTCATTTTAGCGGTATTTTTAACATTGCCATATAAGCGGGAGGTTTGGCTAGCCATTAAACCAGGTTCAATCCACCATTTTTTCTTAAAATGTCCTGTACCAAGTAAGGAATATGGCAGTTGTTATCAAATAGTCCGTTTCTATGTATGTTGGCGTTTGTTTTTGTTGCAGTTCAGTGTTTCTGTTGTTCCGTTGTTTTCCTCTTATAGTTGATGTGTTTCCCTCAGTTTTGGTTTGTGACCCGGATTTGTTTTCGCTTAATCGATTTATGGCTATTGAACAGCGGTATACTACTGTTGCTTTTATTTATATTTTATTAAAATGGATCTTCTGTTAACTCTTACTTATTGGAGTTATTGCCCTTCATTGACCATTGATGCCAGATGAAAGATATTATAAACAGCAAAGTCTGTAACTTAGTCTTTTTTTTAGTTGCCCGTTATGGAAAATCCGTGTCACAGATAACCACAGATAGATATCTATGTGGTAGCCACAAATCTATTCTTTCCTTGTTCACGAAATGCGAAAATTGAACCCCACCTATTCCGGGGGTGATTTCAGGTGCTATTGGAGGGTAAGCAAATCCTGCGCCACATGTGGCACCCGTCATTTCAACACATTTCAACAAGTACATCTCATATATCTTGGTGAACTTGACAACAAGGATACCATCGAAAATAGAAGGTCTGCTTCATGTTTAGATATTTTTCTTGAAAATGACACATATGGCCAATTTCAAACTAGTATCTTGAGACAAAACGTGACAATTTCAGTTTTCCTATTAACAACTTCATATTTCTCAGCAGTATCATCTCCTCTGCCCATCGTATGATGTTCTCATATCTTAATTCACACAGTACATACGTGCAAGTTAACATAATTAGGACCTTATCAACATGGATGTGCTCCTGACACAAAACAATCCTCAAGCAGGTTTTGAGGAAGAACGGTTGAAATTGACACTACACACGTTTTAACTGCAACCATCACGAATTTATTGACCGACACGACGGTGAAATATTTTCCTGGTCTTGGATCCTAAAATACCATGACTGGTGAGGCTGCATAGCAGGAAACGCTTGCCTTATCGATCGTTAGTGGTGTTGCTTCGTTTAGAGTTCTTGCAATTTCTTCATTTTTTTGTGATTTATATTTTAATATAAATGGATCTTCTTTGACTCTGACCTTGGAGTTATTGTCCTTCATTGACCATTAATGCCAGATGAAAGATATTGTAAACAGCAAAGACTGTAACTTTTGTTTAGTTACCCGTTATGGAATATCCGTGTCACAGATGACCGCAGATATATATGTGATAGCCACAAATCTATTCTTTCCTTGTTCACGAAATGCGAAATATTACTGGATTTGTAATTTCCATGTCAAAGTGAAAGAGGATATACTTGCCCTTCCGGAGCACATGGGTGCACTTGTAATGTTCTTTTTGTGGGGCTCGTGTTGGCTTTGCTTTAGCATCCCTTGTTGGGTTTTGATATTATATTTTTCAATATGTCAGCATTGTTTCTTTCTGACATTATCTGATAAATCCTTTATCATGAAAATAGTTAACATCATATTGTCAAGACAGATAAGTTCCAATTGTCGTAACCTTTTGTCTTTCCTTGAATGTGACCTACCGAATTTAACTATCACGGGGTATATACTAACATAAGCAACACGACTGGTGCCACATGTGAAGCAAGATCTGCTTACCCTTCTGGAGCAATTAGGTCACCCCAAGTTTTTGTTGGGTTCGTTATGCTCTGCCTTTAGCTTTCTATGTTGTGTGTTGTGTACTGTTTGTTGTTTTGTCGTTTTCAGTTTTTATGCCCCATTTATGGGCATTATGTTTTCTGGTCTGTGCGTCCGTCCGTCCGTTCGTTCGTTCGTCTGTTCGTCCGTCCGTTCGTCCCGCTTCAGGTTAAAGTTTTTGGTCGAGGTAGTTTCTGATGAAGTTGAAGTCCAATCAACTTGAAACTTAGAATACATGTTCCCTATGATATGATCTTTCTAATTTTAATGCCAAATGAGAGATTTTCCCCCATTTTCACGGTCCACTGAACATAGAAAATAGTAGTGCGGATGGGGCATCCGTGTACTGGGGACACATTCTTGTTTTGCCTTGACATTGGCAGTATGTTTTGGACTTGTTGTTAATAATAAGTTTTCTCATAATAATTTTCCACAATCATAATGTGATTTTTTTTTATTCTTTAATTTTATTAATATATATTAAATATATTATTATATCTCACTTAGTGCTGAAATAAAAATGTAAAATAAATTAGTTTTAAGGAAATAACATTGAACAATTAACAATTGTCGATTGGATGAAAGAATAATTGTTGCTTAAAGTAAAAAAAACAACTTAAAAATAGGAAGAAATCAGAATCAACAAAAAAAAAAAAAAACTAAAACAAGTGATACGCTCCCAATGATTTAAATTCTTGCTGCATCTGAAAATAGGTTCTTAAACGTACACAAAACCTCAAATTCTTTAATCACGGCACACCATGGTCTATTTCTTTTTCCGTAGTTAGACATCAATTCACGCCGGGGCCTCGGTGGCCGGCTGGTCTAAGTAGTGAAACAACTGTATCACTAGCTTGTCAACACTGAGGTTGTATGTTCGCATCCCCGCGTAGCAGGTGCACCCGACTCCAATCTTAATTGACTAGGATTGTTAGTTTTCCTTCTGATGTCGGTTGTTCTCTCCGGGATCTCCGGATTCCTCCATGAAATACCGCAATAGTGCTGAAAATGGTGTTAAACACCAATTCATCAATCAATCAATCCACACCAACCATTTGTTTCAAGAGGACGCGGCACTATAAAATCCTCACTCTTAACCATATAGATTATTTTAACAAACTTTCGTTGTTTTAGTTGATCTTCATAGTCGGTATAATGTTTCCATACATTCATAATAAATTGCCTTCAGAACGTTTTGGTTTTGTCCAGAAAAACCCACAATAAATTTATAATTTATCAATTTCAACAAATTCGAATACATTTAAAACTTTGTATTCCATTAAAAAACCAAGGTGAGAATTTTATTGTGTTAGTTTGCTTTACATGTACTTGTATACTACAAGTTAATACTCAAAGGAAACAGCTGATAAGAACCATGTTTTGCCCCTTATATGGTGAAAACTTTCAAATTATGTAAATTCTATTGACAAATGAATATATTTACTTGTCACACTAATTGTGCATTTAACAAAAGTGATGATTTAACAGCTTTCAAGTGTTTGATAATCGAGTAACTGTGAACAAAGCTTACAAAATGATACATTTCATCTTGCAAAGAACGTTACTGTTACTTGTTAAGGGATACTTCCAGAGCAAAATTCGATCAGAAATAAAATAGGAGGTGCGTAATGCCAATATATGGTGAAGATTTTATTGAATTGGTGATCAGGCCAACTGAATACATACTTGTGTCAAATTTTCGTTTTCGGTAGGGCTGATGATCATCTCATAATATTAATGACAGGATCTTGAAATTAGACGATATCTTCAAGTTTTTCAGTTTTAATTTCGATTATTGCAAATATGATCAATTACTTCAAATTACGTATATTTTCCTTTTGTAAAAGTACATCATGTGAGTGTGATTCTGAGATAGTTTCGAAATTTCTGTCAAACGGTTTAATCTGTCAGGTTTTCCTTATTACGTAGATTTATTACTTCCGGTTTTGAGTAAAGTTCATATTGGGCAAAGCAAAAGGTTTAAGTGTGCGCTGTTCGGAGAACTTTTCTTTTCGTGCGTCCGTTGTTTTCATTTATGGTCTATTATAAACCTCGGTAATTAAGGACTTAGGTTACCTATTCAATAGTTAGTTCATATAAGACAAAGCGATAGTTTTAAGTGTGCGCAGTTCGGAGAACTTTTCTTTCTGTGCGTTTGTTGTTTTTTTATTTGTGGTCTATTATAAATCTCGGTAATTAAGGACTTAGGTTACCTATTCAACAATTAGTTCATATATAAGAGAAACCGATAGGTTTAAGTGTGCGCTGTTCGGAGAACTTTTCGTTCCGTGCGTTTGTTGTTTTTCTTTTGTGTTCTATTTTGATGTACTTTTACAAAAGGAAAATATATGTAATTAGGGAAATCTGACAGATTAAACCATATCTTGAATCTTGAGAATACTACAATTAACAAATTTTACAACTGCATGATACTATATTTCAATTTGTGCAAAAGATGACTTATCATACATTTTCCTTTTAAAAATGAACTGAAGTAGATTTATCACTTCCGGTTTTGAGTAAAGTTCATTTTGGACAAAGCAATAGATTTAAGTGTGCGCTGTTCGGAGAACTTTTTTTTTCGTGCGTTCGTTGCTAGTCAACAATAAATTCATATTAGACAAAACAATAGGTTTAAGTGTGCGCTGTTCGGAGAACTTCTTTCCGTGCGTTCGTTGTTTTGCATTTGTGTTCTATTTTGATGTACTTTTACAAAAGGAAAATATACTTTATTAGGGAAATCTGACAGATTAAACCATATCTTGAATCTTGAGAATACTACAATTAATAAATTTTACAACTGCGTGATATGTATATTTCAAATTGTTTAAAAGATGGCTTATCACACATTTTCCTTTTAAAAATGAACTGAAGTAGATTTATCACTTCCGGTTTTGAGTAAAGTTCATATTGGGAAAAGCAATAGGTTTAAGTGTGCGCAGTTCGGAGAACTTTTCTTTTCGTGCGTCCGTTGTTTTTCATTTATGGTCTATTATAAACCTCGGTAATTAAGGACTTAGGCTACCTATTCAATGGTTAGTTGATATAAGACAAAGCGATAGGTTTAAGTGTGCGCTGTTCGGAGAACTTTTCTGTCCGTGCTTTTGTTGTTTTGTATTTGTGTTCTATTATAAACCTCGGTAATTAAGGACTTAGGTTACCTATTCAATAGTTAGTTCATGTAAGACAAAGCAATAGGTTTAAGTGTGCGCAGTTCGGAGAACTTTGCTTTTCGTGCGTCCGTTGTTTTTCATTTGTGGTCTATTATAAATCTCGGTAATTAAGGACTTATGTTACCTATTCAATAGTTAGTTCATATAAGACAAAGCGATAGGTTTAAGTGTGCTCTGTTCGGAGAACTTTTCTTTCCGTGTGTTTGTTGTTTTTTATTTGTGTTCTATTATAAACCTCGGTAATTAAGGACTTAGGTTACCTATTCAACAATTAGTTCATATATAAGAGAACCCGATAGGTTTAAGTGTGCGCTGTTCGGAGAACTTTTCTTTCCGTGCGTTTGTTGTTTTTCATTTGTGTTCTATTTTGATGTACTTTTACAAAAGGAAAGTATATGTAATTAGGGAAATCTGACAGATTAAACCATATCTTGAATCTTGAGAATACTACAATTAACAAATTTTACAACTGCATGATACTGTATTTCAATTTGTGCAAAAGATGACTTATCATACATTTTCCTTTTAAAAATGAACTGGAGTAGATTCATCATTTCCGGTTTTGAGTAAAGTTCATATTGGACAAAGCAATAGATTTAAGTGTGCGCAGTTCGGAGAACTTTTTTTTTCGTGCGTTCGTTGTTTTTCATTTGTGTTCTATTATAATCCTCCGTATTTAAGAACTTAGGTTACCTATTCAACAATAAATTCATATTAGGCAAAACAATAGGTTTAAGTGTGCGCTGCTCGGAGAAATTCTTTCCGTGCGTTCGTTGTTTTGCATTTGTGTTCTATTTTGATGTACTTTTACAAGAGGAAAATATAAAGTATTAGGGAATTCTGACAGATTAAACCATATCTTGAATCTTGAGAATACTACAATTAATAAATTTTACAACTGCGTGATATGTATATTTCAAATTGTTTAAAAGATGGCTAATCACACATTTTCCTTTTAAAAATGAACTGAAGTAGATTTATCACTGCCGGTTTTCAGTAAAGTTCATATTGGACAAAGGTTTAAGTTTTGCGCTGTTCGGGGAACTTTTCTTTCCGTGCGTTCGTTGTTTTTCATTTGTGTTCTATTATAATCCTCTGTAATTAAGAACTTATGTTACCTATTCAACACATTTGGTTTGGTTTCTTGTATCTATTATTTAAACATATCTTTAACTACAATTCTTAAAACTTACTACTGTTGCATTCACAGATACTCTCACACATGGACATTCACGATGACAAGCTAAAACTTGATGACTGAAATAAAATTATAACATTTTCAACTGTTCGATGTCTGTCATGGACTTTTTAAGGAAATTTATTCGTTTCTTGCATAACGGTCATTTAAAATGTTTTGAAACCTATGCTTTTGATTTTAATACACACATATTTGCCTTTTAATAATGATCTGTGACAAATCCTTTCTCGAACAACTCAGATTATATATTTTACGTTAAATTGTAATAAGACAGAGAAAATTATATAATTACGCACTGCTTTTATACTCAGCAGTTGTTTTGATTATTTCTTTTGAAATTAGTGACTACTGCCGGATGTTCAATAGGTTTATGAATTTTTGTGTGATATAAAATATGTAACAACGTTAAAGAGAGAGACAATAAACCAGCTTAAAACAAACTCTCTGATATATTTGGTACCTTATGTTTTATTAGTTGAATTTATATACAGTGTATTGAATGCACAAGCATAGCTTTCGCTTCGCTTGTTTTATGCCTATAAACAACAGACAAACAATACTAACTTTACTAGTGATATTTCTTATTATATGATCAAGTTTGACCATTAACACATTTTTGTCAATCTTAAAATCGTCTGCAGGATAGTAACCAGTTGCGAAATTCAGCGTTCAAATAGTGAGCACATTTTCCTGAGAATGTTTTGGGTGCAACAATCGGTGAGAAATGACCAAAACGGATAAGCACTGATGCACGTGCATAATGTTTAATACATAGACCTAGATCGATATGATCGTTAAAATTTACACTTTTGCTCGCAGACATCAAAGAAAAAGGGTGATGATGAAAGTGATAGATGACTGTTAAAAGTCCAGCCGTAAATTATATAAATATTCAGGATGGGAACATGGTAATGTGATATGATTATAAACCCTGCTTTGTAATTGGTACGATTGATTTTTTTTTTGATTTTTGATATTTTGATTCAAGCTCATCTGGCGTACAAAATTGTAATCCTGGTATCTATGATGTATTTATTGAACGAACTAGATCGAAATGTTAAGTCGGATTTTTAACACGCTAGTTATAAGGAAATATTCCACAGAAAGACATGTCACCCTACCTGGACACATTTTCCTGACTCCGAGCCAACCAGTCTTTGCTCTTACTCATATATGCTTCAGTGTGCGTAATGGAATGGAAATACCAATTTTCAAATCTTTGGTTTTACCCGCCGGGATTTGAAACCACGCTCTTCTGTACTCGGGCGAGCACGCTACTACACAACCACCGAGGCG
This sequence comes from Mytilus coruscus, assembly GCA_017311375.1. NCBI lineage: Eukaryota > Metazoa > Mollusca > Bivalvia > Mytilida > Mytilidae > Mytilus > Mytilus coruscus. Next base: position 37,977 of record JAASAO010000667.1, on the reverse strand, counting down.
GTGACTAAAAGGAAATTGAAATTAATTTTGTAAACCTTGTATTACCTTTTGTTTGGTAACTACCTTTAGGACCTTAATTTCAACAAAAGAATTATTTTGAAACCTCTTCTGAAGTTTCAACTCCCTCAGGCAAAGTTGACCCTAGATGGATTTGGCTATTTTTAGGTACTTTTTGGTCATATAGCTCCTCAACTGTTTCGGTTCTTATACATCCTCAATCTCCGGCGCAGAGATCACATATCCGTTCCGTTCAATACTACGTAACACTACACTCATATTAGTGTAGTATTGCGGAGCATGTATGGAACGGATATGATCTCTGCGCCGGAGATTGATACATCCTCGGCTTACAAATATTCGGCTTTGAGCGTTCCTGATGAAGGTAAATCAAGAAAAGCGCTTCGGACGCATTAAATTTATGACGTGTTGTTCCCCATCCCCTGAAGAATTTCTGGATGCGCTCCAGGTCCTACCCTCGAAAAAATGATCGTTTCAACAATGCACAAGACATTAGGATATATTCTTTAATTTAATTATTTCTATAAAACGTACAATACAGTTGCATATACTGTATATCACAAAGCATAATACTGGTAATTACAAAAGTGCAATAATATTGAGCCTTTCCACTTATTCTTTAAGAAATGAGTTCTGTTCATCCCATCACTATCGTCTCATATCACTACAAAAGTCAAAAAGTCTGAAAAGACCAGTTTTTGTCTGAATTTGCATGAATTTTACTCGACATTCTTAATTTGTCTAAATAATTTTAAAAATTCTTGACATAGTATGAATTTGTCTAAGAAGTTTCTTGATTTTTCTTGACAAGTGTCTTGACAGTATGAACATTGTCTTAAAATTTCTCGACACTTCCTGTATCAGCTGATAAGAGTCTGGATTAGTCTCGACCAATTCTTGACTGTCTTAAATTTGTCTCGATCTGTCTTGACATATTCTTGACATTCTTAATAATGTCTGAATATGTCTCGACATATTCTTGACATTCTAAATAATGTCTGAATATGTCTCGACACATTCTTGACAGTCTTAAATATGTCTTGACACTATCTCAACAGTATAAATTTGGCCTGAAATGTGAACAGACTTATTCTGCACTGTTTATGACATTCTAATGCTGTTATTTACTCCTTTTTATTATGGCTAAACTTTGAAGAATCAAGGATCAATTTGGTATTGTAAGATACCCTTTTGGTGCAACTAAGTTGGAATACCCTGAATAATTCCCCATGTAGTTTAATTTTGATTTATTTTAATTAAACATTTAATTAATTGTTTTCACTTGGAATATAAGTCAAAGTTACTAACAAACAGCATTTAGATTTTTGCCGTTCGCAAAACTGCCAGTCAAATTTGCTTTACTGAAATAGGCGTCTTATAGGCAGTTTTAAAATGTGACCATGTGTCTCTTTTGGACCCCACAATTCATCTTTTTGGGTTTATGTGGATGAAAAAAGAGGGGGTTCGTTTAGGTCAAAGAATTTGTTCCCATCTTGATTCAAAACCTTATTCATTTTTAGAACAACCCAAAAACATTTTTTATTCAAATTTTAGTGTTGAATTTTATAATTTTTTATCAAAAATAAATATTTGTGATAACTCCTTCCTGAAAAGAAAACGAATGTTTAGAACTATATTGTGCATGTCTGTTTGAGATCCATTTCATAAGACCAATGATTTCTATAGAAATCATTGATGAAACCATTATAAATACATTTTTTTTATTATTCCTGGAGTAGATAATAATTTTCTTTTAATATTTGGGAATTATTCAATTTGTTTTATGTTAAAATAATTAACTTCATAATTTTGATGAAAAAATCCATTTTGATTCAATTTTTTCATCAAAATGATGATTTTCATTTTCATCTATCAACAAACTTTTAAATTGTAGTAGCATGTTCGGTCAACTGATAAGTTGTATGGCTGATTACAGGTAAAGCAGTAATTTCTATTTGACAGTTGCGTGTACTCTTGGGTGTGGAATACCTTAATTTTATGGGGAACATCCTGTCCATGTGTAATACTTAATATATATATTCCAACAGATGACATTACACAAATTTTTCTTCTGTGAAATGAATGATTTGTATACCATCATAATTTGCTATATATATAAACCACATTTTGGTATAAAATTATTTACCATATCAACATTGAATATTATGAATGTAGAATGAAATATGTCTACAGTATGATTGGTTTTAATCATTTAATTTATAAGATTTAGGAATCAAAATTTGTAATTATTTAAAAACCCACATTCAAATTGTTTTATATCAACACACCCTCATTTGAATCATTTTATACTTTAGATTTCATAGCCATATTTGCATTTGTAAAAATATTTATATACCCAAATTTTCAATTATTTTACATGCACATGATGCACAACTTTTATTTTTGTTGTAAGAAGTGTAACTTGGAACAACAGTATATCATATAAAGAGAAATAAAGATTAAAGTTATATCATGAATATTGGTCATGATTTGTAAAACTCAGAACTGTCAAGTAAATTTAAGACACAATTCAAAATGTTCAGAATGTGTCTAGCCATACTGAGAAAAAATAAGAATGTCAAGAATATGTCGAGAAATATCAAGACAGTATTCAAATGTCAAGAATTTGTCAAGAAATTTTAAGACCATATTCAGAATGTCGAGAATATGTCGAGTAAATTTCATACAAATTTAATATAAATGAGAATTTGTCAAGAAAAATTAAGACACGAGTCATACTTTTGGAGAATGTCGAGTAAAAGTTCATGCAAATCAAGACAAAAACTGGTCTTTTCAGACTTTTAGACTTTTGTAGTGTATAACGCTCAAACACATCAAACGAATGGAAAACAACTGTCATATTCCTGACTTGGTACAAGCATTTCCTTATGTAGAAAATGGTGGATTAAACCTGGTTTTATAGCTAGCTAAACCAGCGTTGTTTAAAACCTTAAAGTACTCATACGAACTTATGTCTTAGTAAAGATTGAAGGACTTTTAGAAAATACTCGGCTGTCAGATGAATTCATAGGAAATTGGCCCAATCTCTGTTCTTTTTTATTCAGACGAGTTTGATCAGTACATTAGTTTATTTCACTACAAAGAAAAACAAAATATTTCTTTATTGTTTCTTTTTTTAGTTTTTTCATCAAGTGCAATCAAGTATCCTCCTTGTACAAAACTGGATATCCCAATTTCAACCTGTAGATATTGGAATTCCAATTTGTACTGGATTTTAACAAGTTTAAATTATAATTCCAATTTCTACTAGTAGATATTAGAACTCCGATTTTTACTAGTAGGATTTTGGATCCTACTGGATTTCCAATTTGTACTGCAAAAAATAGATGAATTAAAAAATCCAAATCTATTTACTATTGAAAATGTGTTATTTTAAAAATTAGGACAAATGAACTCAGGGTTAACTGGCGAACAAACTGCACTCCAGGGTTCTAGGTTTTCTGCAAATATTTTACCATGCAATGCACAAATCGATGTGGGTATTTACTTTAATTTAAATGATTTTATTGTGGACTAAAATTTGTAATAAAATGACTTGCATTGGATTTAGTGTTCATAATCGTTTTTAATCTTTAGCAGCAGTAATTTTACCATGCAATGTTCAAATCGAGGTAAAAAAAGCTAAGGGAGTCACATGAGCGAGATCGCGTTCTTCGACAGGTAACATCAATTAATAGACATGTCCCTAATCAGCAGCATGTGATATTCAGTTATTACTTTGATTCAGATTATAAGATTACATAATAACATGCATATGAAGGTAAGGGAGGTTATTTGCTGACAACCAGATTTCTATGATCTTAACTAGATCGACCCAACATTCAATGAACATGAAGAGAAGACCCATTTATATATTCAGCATTCCATTATCCCCAGCATGCATTATAATATACGTCACTTCTAACCGCGGGGTTTGAGCAAATATTCATTTTATAATACACATGATAAAGGTATAGAATGAGAATTTTTCGGTTTTGTAAAGACAACTTACGCGCAAAGTAGGCAACCTTCATTACTGTGAGTCTCATTAGTTGTGGAGCAAACTGGATCCACATGCGCCGTACAAGCACAACCATTTCTAGAATACACAATATCTAAAACGAACACAACGCAACAATAAAAAAATTCTGAAAAACGGACAGGTCTTTTTTTTTATTTCAATAATTGAGCATTTCGCTTTGACCTTCAATAGTTTCTTTTGGCGACAAAAACTCATAAAACACTGAACAAAATATATGCAATGTCGAGAATATGTTTAGTAGGTAAGGTTAATATGACACTTTATCTCATCTAAACAATCCGAAAAGTTATATCTGTGATGGCTATTTTAAGAGGGTGTATAATATCTCTGTATTTATCATTAAGTTAGAATAGCAAAGTTACAGAAAATATAGAAATATCATTACTTGGTTAAAACTTTTTTAAATCTTATTTCAAATATAGAGAATTAGTGTGAAAGTATGAATTTGTCATACAAGACGGAGGTTTTAGCCAGCTTTAAAACCAGGATTAAACAACCATTTTGTTCGGAAAATGAGTGTTCAAAGTCAGAAATATGACTGTTGTTTTCCAGTCGTTCGTTGGTTGATATAGGCAAGCGTTTGAATTTTACTCCGAATCAAGACAACCCTATAAGTCTTTGTCCATTTGTTTTTGTAATTTGCCTGCATTCTCCATCCAGTATAATTGCAAAATATGTTTGAGGGATTTGTTTTTCATGTTAAGGCTTTCACAAAAGCTATCCTATTAGAAGAGCAAGTGATATTTATAAAAACAAACCTGATAAAACATGAAATTTAATGAACATATGAGTTGAGGAAGTTGCACTAATCCGGTCCATCCATCCGTTCTTCCGCTATGAATTGTTTAACATAATATTTTTTATTATACCTACTAAAAATATTTTTTTTCGTCACCGTCCAATAACAAGCGTATACTTTTAAAGACATCGCGTGCAACATCGTGTTGTTGTACGAGTGTTTCGATGTGAATATACATAAAACAAATGAGTTGATCAAGGAGATTATCCAGACATATTACCTATAGTTATGAACAGTATTAAGACAATCAACATCAGTTTCTTCATAGTGTCTTCTTTGGTAAACCACAGTAATTCCTTTGACAAAAAAAAAAAAAAAAAAAAAAAAAAATACAAAAATGAGAGCCTTTGATGCCAAAACGAATAATAATAATAATAATAATATCAATTCAAAAAGAATAATAATAATCAATAAAAATAATACTATTAATAATGATAATAGCAGTAATAGTAATAAAAATGATAATGATAACAGATAAATAATGATACTAATAATTATGATAGTACTGTTAATAACAAAATAATATTTATGATGATGACTATTTGTTAATTTGATCTAACATTTCTTTAAATTTTCACAAATAAATTGTCCAGAATTTTGTTTTTGGGAATGCAATCTATGTAAGAGGGTGAAGGAACGTCAAGTTGACAACTTTAAGCAAAATGACGAATTTGAAAACTTCAGAATATCATCTTTTGGACACACAAATTCACAAAGTGTTATAACAAATTTGCGTTTTTCATTATAATATTTATACAAGAACTATTCCATGTTTTATTGAAAATCAAAACATTTTAGAAGAAGTGCACGGGTTCCTACCTTAAAATCAATCCGGAGTGTTATAAAACCGCATTGCAATGAGATGGAAATTAGAATTACTGATCTGAAAGTCTGTATGAAATAGATTGATGTAGTGAATTTAATATTTGTAGTCTTTTTGGGTATACGATATATAAAAATGAAAAACGGGTTCAGAAAGTATTTATGTTTATACTGCCCTCATTTCTATCATTTTCGTGAAAATGACAGAGGGGAAACTCAAATATTCAATTTAAAAGCATGCTAGAATAGATGCTTCATAAAAAGTCAGATGATTTGTCATATTTATATACAATTCTTGTATGACTCTGGTCTTCTGTAGGAGGAGTATTTGCAGATTGTACTTAACCTTTTTTCAAATATATATATAGCTATATATATAGGTACGTCTAAACAAGTGACAACTCTACGACAGATCCATCCATTGGATCACCAGTGAAGGTGATACACGGCTGAAAACACATATTATTTTCATATTATATTCATACATATATATATAAACACGTCTAAATTGAAAACAACGTTCAAACCTATGATTGCGTTGGATAAAACCGCAATTTTTATACGTGTGCATGCAAAACAAATTTCTTGTTAGAGGGTCTAAATACATATATATATACACGTCTAAACATGTGACAACTTTATGACAGACATTCTCCATCGGATAACACGTGGTAATACAGGGCTAACACCATCATATATATATATAATTCGTCTCAAATTTTGCCCAACAATGTTAGATCTTCAAATTTGCGTTAGCAAATTTTTGTTCTTCCTCAGCGGTATTCAAACCCTTGCTTCTGTGACATTGTGGCAACACCGCCTGCACCTTGTCCAGCGCCCTAGACCACCTAGGCTACATAAAAGTATAGCTTTCGATGGTCGATGTAATGCCTTTTCTCGTCGGCTTGATCTAGGGTTGTAACACAGTACATGATGTATAGTGGCAAGTAGATAGTGTACCTCAGTTTCAGATCAGCTATTTTGTCTGTCGTAAAGGATGATTATGTTAATTATCATGCCGCCACATCAAATTTTGATTTTATTATACACGTCTAAACATGTGTACTAGTATGGATCTCGGTGGCCGAGTAGATTAAATAATCAAACTACTGTATCCCTAGTCGGTCAACACTGAGGTTGTTAGTTCGAAACCCTAACGCGGAAGTGCGCTAGACTCCCATCTTAATTGACTAGTATTGTCAGTTTTCCTACCGAAAACCGGCGTTTCTCTGCGGGAACTCCGGCTTCCTCTACCAATAAAAACTGTCCGCCACGAAATAGAACAATAGTGCTGAAAGTGGCGTTAAATCAATCAATCAATCTAGTAAAAGTACCATTAAACATAATGCCTCTAAATGTTATTTGAGTGTATTCATACCGAGACATTTTACGAACCACACAACTCGTCATGCGATGTTCCCATGGTATCTCGTCAAATATGAAAATTGTTTCTATCTTCTAAACACATGTTAGAGTAAATCGTGTAGATCATGTATTCAAACTTTTTAATTTGAAAATAATTTTGGGCAAAACGTGGGCCTAATTTCGTCTATTCTTTAAAGAGAATGACCTTTCCAATCAAAATTGCTCACCTTTGACGTTAATAATCAAGCTTAATCATAATTTCAGTTGGAAATTTCCCTTTGTGTCGATAAACAACCTTTAAATGTCTACAAAATGTGTATGCTACTTTTTTGACACACATCGTACTTACACCTAAACCAAACGTTGCAAAAGAGAGGCGGAATATACCAAAATGACATTCAAACTCATAAGTCAGAATTAAACTGACAACGCCATGGCTTAAAAAGAAAATGACCAACAGACAAACAAGAGTACACAAAACACATCATAGAAAACTAACGATTTGGGTTTATTTTTTTTTTGTTCAAACCAATGAAACAATATGAACAAAATGAGATAAGGTACAATGTATGATTGGCTTTAGACAACTATCTATCAGAGTACAAATAACGTGAATGGAAGCAAAAATAAAAAAAAAAAAAAAAAAAAAAAAACCATTCAAACGAGAAAACAAAAGGCCTACGTTTTTCTAAAACATAAACGGAAAGGAAAATGACAGTCAAACGAGAAAACAAAAGGCCTACGTTTTTCTAAAACATAAACGGAAAGGAAAATGACAGACAAAAAATTAACGACATCCATTAGAAATAATGTTTCGCGGTTTTAGATTTTTATATAGTCAAATGACCTGTAATCATGGTAATGTTACCGACTATGTGTGACATTTTTACTGAGTCTACATGGCGAAGAATGCATACAAAGCAAGATACGGTACGTTGTCGATGTACCCCATCTCGCTCCTTTTAGAGTTAATGCGATTTCCTAAGTTTTGGGTTGTTTCCTGTTTACTCCTCTAAATCGATTTACAAGATTTGAAGATCTGTATTTTTTTGCATTAATTCAATTATGTTTTTATTATTTGAAACAGTATAAATGTTGGTACCGATAAAAACAATATTTAAAGAGAATAGTAGTTTTAATTCTTAAAAAACAAGCTACTTAACAAACCTAAGGTAACATGATGTTTTTCTCGCATTCTGTTGGTTTAAGAGATGATTTCAGCTTTCCATTTGTGAACGTTTCATTTTATGTAGCAATATTCCAGCATCGCCTACATATAGAAATATACGATATTCCAGGGTTTGCGTTTACTATCATGATTGCCTTGAAAGAGGATTGCTGCACACAAGGAAGCTATTAAACCAAGATTGCCAAGTGGTGAAGTTGAAAATTTTCCTTTGAAAATTTTACGGATGCCATCACGAGTTGGTTGACCGTTATATAGTTTTATATAGAATTTTAATAAAAACATATGTACTAGAAATTAAAGATTTAATGATTTTAAGACACATTTAAGATAGATCAACTGTATACCACCATCTTGGATTGTAAAATAGCAGTTCACAATTGGTCTAGTTCTTTGCTTAAATCTGCAAATTTGGAGACAGATTGGCAATTAATGTGTTGGACTGTTTATTGGAATAAAGAAAAAAAAAAGTGACTTATTGCATTATTCAGATTGAGTGTTCATATACCAAGTATTTATGTTTGTTCGAATCAAATTGTCAACTTAGCTATCTAAAGAGGGAATAACCCAAGTAGTAAAATTTTTATATGTGAACATATTTTAAACCCTATCTTTTGATATTTTATTTCAAAATTCTATCTCATAGACTTCTTTTCATTCTCTAAAAAGTGTTTTTTCATGAACAATCAATGCAAATTTGGGTAATATTGCACGATTTGTAGCTTGAAAAATAGCACGGTGACCCATACTTTTTATTATATTTTTGAAAAAAAAACATGGACAAATCTACATTCTGTCAAAGTATAATAAAATTCTATCTGAGGAAACATATACCAATGAACCACCTTAAGAATGTTTTTCCCCGATGTTATGAGCTTTCTTTACAAATGTTCAACTATTTTGAAAGAATTCGATCAGATATATTTCAGATAATAAAAGAGATAAATGCATTATTTTTTCGATTTTCAGTTATAGTTCAACGAGCCAAGGTTGTATGCAAAATTGTAGCAAAATATGTGACATAGCCCATTTACTGTTCATGGACATAAAAGGTGAAAACAAAACCTCAGGGAATCTCATGAAGTCCAAAGTAATCGAGACCGGTAAACGTTAAAGATTGAACAACACTTAACAGGAAAAAGTAAAAGAAATATCCCATTTGACCATACGATTGCCGAGTCCAGATAATGAAACCAATCAGGTAAATTTAAACAAATTTTGTATATACAAAATTATAAATTATCGAAAGTACAATCATATTTATCTGCCACCTTTAGTTATAAAAAAAAAAACATTTTTTTTAAATGTTTTTAATTTAATGTTTTGGAGATTAAGAGGAAAATTTTCGTGAATAATATCTATTTTACATATAAATTTGCTTCTTATGTTAAACATCGCAAATTCATTAAAGTTTCTAACTTACCTCTATACTGTTCTAATAATTATGTTGAATCAAGCTTCCAGTCTTCTCCTTTATATGGTCTTGAAGTGTGAGACGACAGGTGTCTTTCATGTTTTTTTTCAGTTTTTAATTTAGCCTGCCATTTTTCTTGTTTAAAATAGAATGTTTTTTGATCCTGTAATCATTTAGCAGTGTCATATAATATTAACCTTTAACACTTTTTAACTCATGTATGTTTAATTTTAAAATTAATCATACAACGGGTTACATAATATTTGGGTTAATTGCTGTAATTTATACTCATCTTACCCAAGGAATTTCCCTTGCATTCATTGTACGCCCTAAGATGCAATAAACGTGTAAATATTTTCCTCTTATCTGTAAAAAATTATATATAATAACACATAGCTGAGAGGATGAGACAGCAGATTGTTACCCCGAGAAAACTTTGTCAACCGAGGCGATGCCAAGGTTGACAATGTTTTTTCGAGGGGTACAATCTGCTCTGTCACCCTATGAGCTATGTATTATTTAATGTATTGTATTGAACGTTCTGTAGGTATTGTCTTTGAAATTGAAAATTGACAGTTATTAATTATGACGTCATGTACATACCAACGTTACAGTTAGAAAAACAACGTAAGTGAAGCAATATCGCTTTTTTATGCAGCTGACAGTCTATGGAAAAGGTCTGAGACCGAAACGCAGAACTTAAGCATTGTCATCAAAGTTATTGATGCAAATTCAATTCATTGTCCTTTTTGATTGGTCGTCAAGAGAGGGTGACATTGAAAAAATTGTCTTCCGCTGAGCCATGGGATAGAGTAAATTATCACTTTCGTATTAATTAACCAAAATTTTGCATATTGACATGAAGTAAAATGTAAGTAAATGTAATCATTGAATATGTCTTTGGTGTCTATAGCTTTTACTTTATCTATGCCAATTATCATCGTGCAAATGAGTCAAGTAATCGCAGAAAATTAAATTTATGCTTAAGAAGACACAATCAATTTCTACAAATCAATAAGCACAACCACCCAGAATCTGATTAGAATCTTAAAGAGTCGAAGTGTCAAGATACGAAACTCATTTGGACCATCAAGGAGAATGTGTGACTTTCTTTTAGCGATAAAACCAAATATTGAAAATTTGTATTATTGATGGAAGAAGAGCAAAATTGAGCCGAACTACAACTACAGAATGACCAAAACCAGTTACACAACAAAACATTGCATACAAATTTATCAAGGTGCAAAACAACAAAGACGATAACTATTTCTTACACTTCATGATTTTCTGCAGTTGAAATTCAATTGATTTATGGATTTATTTATACATTTATTTATTATTTTATCAGCAGGAAAACATTATTTGAATAATGATGATCGAGATGCGGGTATGCACGCTTGTTCACATTGCTTTTAAAATGTTTTGACTCTGCTCATAATTATTCATTCGTAAGCCATCAAACGTTCCTATCACAGTTTTGGTGTCTCGTGTTTGTCATCAACTCCTATCATCACAAAATATAATACCAAATGATATTCATGACAAAAATGTAGAAGGGATATAATTGCAAGTGTGAGATATATAGATTCTTCTCGAATCAGATGTAAAATAGTTTGACTAGATGAAAACCTAAAGATAGCGAGAAAATCCAAGAGATATCATAACAGTAGAAAAGCTACAGGTTCCTTACGTGTGATACTTCCAGTCCATGAACAGTAAACATATTGTTAGTATTGCAAAATACTGGTACTAGATATGATTTAATTCGTATTCTAAAAATGTGTGTTTTGTCAATGTCACTTTTAAACAAATATATTAAATATTACAATATAAATGAAACGTCTAAAATAATTTGTTATCACTCATAAACACCAAAAAGGAGACACCGAACCTGACCGATAAATTTAACACTATGTTGATAATAATATAAAGATAAGAAGATGTGGTATGATTGCCAATGAGACAACTATCCACTAGAGACCAAATGACGTAAAATTACACCTATCGATCACCATACAGCCTTTAACAATAAGCAAAATCAATAATGAAATGTTAGCTATTACAGGCCCAGAAATAATAAATTTAAAGCAATTCAAACGAGAAAACTGACGACCTGGTTTATGTACAAAACGGTAAGCGAAAAACAAATATGATATACATTAACAAACGACAACCACTGAATTACAGGCTCCTGACTTTGGTTACATTAAACGTCAACTAAAAATTTAAAAGGTATCAATATAAAATCAAGACTTACTTCTGTACTGACATGATTTGTACTGTTTCGGTTCTTATAAATCCTTGGCTTTCAAATATTCGGCTTTGAGCGTCCTGGTGAAGTTTAATCTAGAAAAACACTTCGGATGCATAACATTTATTAAGTGTTGTTTTCATCTTTTACAGCACTGGGTCGATACCTCTATTGGTAGACTACCAGTCATCGAGGGTATTATTAGCTCAGTAGACAGTACTTTGGTACTGACATGAATTGTAACAAAACTTTCTCAAATTGTTCGTTTATAAATAGCATATATATACATAGCCTCACTGGTTCAGAGTGTGTGGCCATACATACATATTCTTTGATTTATATCCAGTTCATGTTATTATAAAATCGAGAATGGAAACCGGTAATGTGTCAAAGAGACAAAACCCGACCAAAGAGCAGAAAACAGCCCAAGGCCACAATGGGTCTTAACACAGCGATGAAATGCCGCACCCGGAGGCGCGCTTCAGCTGGCCCCTAAACCAAAATGTGTACTAGATTATGTCTATTACAAATATGCATTACTAATAAAGATTTCTTTTCTTATAGTAACATTGTGTATAATATACTGGTTACTTAAGTTATCAATGGAGTTATATCCCTTGATGAGACATTAACCTTTTATTCATGAATATGTAGATAAAATATTATCCTTTGATATTACACCGGCTGTAATATATTATGAATAAAAGTAGATATGGCACAATAACAAAATTTATGGAACTTAACATATTGACATTTGTCTCTTATTGTATTACCAAAGGATAGAGGTCCAAACTTTCCATTTCTTATAGCATCATGCTAGCAGTGCCTGCAAATGGAGTGTATAGATCTCAGTTGATTTGGCCTTCCGACTGTTTTGATTCGAGCACCAATGATAAGTGGTATGCAGACGAAAAGGGCGTTTGGCGTAACAAACAATTATCAACAAAAGTACTGTACTCCAAGGTAATTTCAAAGTCAATAAAACTTAAAAATATCAAACGTTAGGCTACTAGTATATCAACCAACGGAACGAATTGCAAACAACTGTCATATTTCAGACTTGATATAGACATTGTCCGAAGAAAATGGTGGGTAAGATCTGGTTTTATAGCTAGCTAAACCTCCGACTTGTATGAACTGATTATAAGCCTGGTATCTGATATAACAAGATTTGCATTTCCTATTATGAGTTTTTCTGAGAGAGAGTTGCTACTTATACGGAAGCTGTAAGACTAAGGTTTCCAAGTGATGAAGTTGAAGTTATAACTAAAAGTTTATTTACACTATCGCAAAATGGTTGACTGTTATGAAATATCTGTTTCACAGATAAAGACATTTATGTTTCAAATTATCGTACCCATAATCCCTTCCTCTTTTTAACAAATCTGACATCACAAGATTAGATTTATCACCGAGTTTGCACTTACATGAGTTACACGACGGATGCCACATGTTGAACATGATTTGGCTACCCATTCGAAGCACCTGAGATCACCTCCTTTCAATTTTTATTTTTCTGTTTGATGTATGTTGTTGTCTTTTAGTCGTTTGTCGTTTTTTGCCAATGCGTTGTAAGAAATTCATCAACGTATGACCTTGAATGTCTCTTGGGTATCTTCTGCCACTATTTAACTGATGATCGAAATTTAAGAAAATAAGACACACTCGGTAAAAATTACAAACCGGACGATTTTGCTGGTATGTAAAGATCTAAGACAGCAAAAACGTGTCGCTAGTGATTAAAGACACAACACATGAAAAGAAGTGTTAAAAAGTTCACTGAACTGAAAGTACTGTATTCTGTTTTTCAAAAAGTAAATTCACAAAAATACTGAACTCTGAAGAAAATTCAAAAAGGAAAATCCTCAATCAAATGGCAAAATCAAAAGTTCAAACACATCAAACGAATGGATAACAACTGTCATATTCCTGACTTGGTACAGGCATTTTCTTATGTAGAACCTCTCACTTGTATGACAGTCGCATATAATTCCATTATATTGACAACGATGTGTGAACAAAACAAACAAAAACAATAGGTAAAAATGTCACAAATAGGGGTAAATAGTCTAATTCGGTAGGTCACATTCGTGAAAAGGGAACGGGATTGTAGTTACGACATAAGGAACATATCCGATATCATCTGTGAAACGGATATTCCATAGCGGTCAACCAACTCGTGATGGCGTCCGTAAAATTTACAAAGTGATGATTTCAACTTCACCATTTGGAACTCTTGGTTTAAAAATGAAAATTCACAATCGGGAAGCTGAAATCATCTCTTTTGTCGTAAAGTTTTGTTTTCAACCGACCCTCATAGTCAGTTTCAAGATATAAGTCATAATCAAATGGCAAAATCAAAAGCTCAAACACATCAAACGAATGGATAACAACGGTCATATTCCTGACTTGGTACAGGCATTTTCAAATTATACTTATGTATTACTTTCATTTTCAGATATGGTGCATTCTCAAAGTGTGTGTATGTGTCATGACACTTATGATCCAGTATGTTCCATGCATGGTGTGACCTTCCGTAATGAATGTGTACTAAAATGCGCGTAAGTATGTATTAATAAACCTATCTCACATTTGTAGATTACGTGATAAAGTAATACTGAAAATATTTGGGGTTTGTACATTCTTGTTAGTAAAACAAACGATCATGTGATTTCACTGAATCATTTACTAGTAATATTTACTACTACTCTATCAAGTTATTCTCCGATTATATTAAAAACAATGTCGTACCTAAACTTGCAAGTAAACCAATTATGTTCTATATTTTCTCATTTATGTGGCAATGTCAGATATAATGTTATGACTGTAATGAACTATTGCCGATTTGTCATAAACATTTATAAGGATCTTTGGTCGGGTTGTTGTCTTTTTGACAAATTCCCCATTTCCATTCTCAATTTTATGCCTGTATGTATTAAAAATTAAAAACAAATTATTTACATACATATTGAAGAAAATGTAGGGAAGACTTGTCCATGATAAAGGTCGAAGTCACTTGATCATATATTCTAATTCTCATTTCAGCAAGCAAGTTAAAGATTGCCATTACAAATGTCCTTGTTTTGAGACAACAATAAGTAAAATGTCTGTTTTTGAATTTTGTAAAAGATATAAATAAGTAATCGATGAAAGGTACCGAAAAAAATATGTTTAATGAAAATTAAAAATGCATATGGTATTACTCGAACGAGACAGTTAGAAACCAATTAGACGAACGCACGGATGAAAAAAATAACAATTTGCAAACATTCAGACATTATACTGAGGCCAATATAAGCTGGCATCAACACCGAGGGTGATAAACTTCATATGTATATTTCTAAAAGAGAAAAAGAACGATAATTATAAAATTAAGAAGATTTGGTATGATTGCCAATGACACAACTTAATCAATTTAACTTTCCTGATTAGGTTCCATTAATATATCCTCCAGAACTAGAAATTAGAGAAACAACAGACACGGCTTCTTCCGCCTCATTTTTAGACTTATACCTCGAATTTAACATAAGCTGTCATCTCAGTACCAGAATGTATGACAAACGAGACGATTTTAATTTTGAAATTATCAATTTCCCCCACCTTAGTAGCAATATACCTACTTCATCTGCATATGGGATATACATTTCCCAACTCATTCGGCATTCAGGAGCTTGCAGCTGCTACTCAGACTTTATAAAACGTCACCAGTGTCTGAGCAGAAAGTTGATGAACTGGGTTATGTCAAAGAACGTTTCTAAAAAAGTTCATCGGAAGATACCAAGACCTAGTTGATAAATATTCCGAATCAACTTCACAAATAATACATGATGGTCTTGAAGTATAGATTCTAGGTACTGACGTTGTTTATCATCTTAGTGTTCTTTTATTTGTCTTTGTAAATTATTAACCTTTACTGTTTAGTCCATTTTCGGTAATATCCTTTTGGCGTGGCTCGGTACTTATACATCCCACAAATGTGTTTTTTGCTGTGGTCATTTTTTTGTATTCTTGTCTTTCATTTTTGCTTATGTGCTTTGTCTATATGACATTTTGTTTTTCTTTGTTGATAAATTTGTTTGTTTCTATAGTGATTAAGATTATAACACAATGTAACTGCTGTACCCCTATGTTTGACATTTTTACCTTTTATGTCTGTTTGTTTTGTTCACACATTGTTGTCTATGGCGCGGAATCAGGGTCATAATTATTGCTTTTAGCATTTGCTAAATTCATTTTAGCTTATGCTGAAATGATTTTAGCATATGCTAAAATCACTTTAGCATATGCTGAATTGTTCAGCTTATAAAGAAATGTTGGCGCGGAATCAAGGTCATAAATATTAAACTTCGCATATATGATCATACATACCAAGTTCATTTTAGCATATGCTTAATTCATTTAAGAAAATATTTAATGAATTTAGCTTATGCTAAAAAGAATTTAGCTTTTCAGTGCTTGATTCAAGGGGAGAAATTCCTGCAACTCTCAATACAACAATAGGAACGAGTTTTGCCATTTACCCCGTTTTACAACGTGATCCGAAGTTTTTCGCGATTGGCCGAGAAGGTCGATTTTGCTATTCTCTCATGCACCGCTTGCTTGAAAGTTGAATGCATTATAAATTCTTCTCGAGTGATTATGCAACTAATTTCAATTTTGCGCAATTTTTGAAATGTTCTTTTTTGGAGATTTTCTTTAGTCACTATGTTTTACTTGATTTTGGTACATTGTTACTTTGAAATTTGATTCATATCTTTGTTCAGTCCCGGGAAGTGTGCACACTGACCCTCCTGTTACAGGTAAAAGGGGTGGCAAAAGTTACAAACAGCACTACTCGAAAACTCCGCTCACCCATACCCTTTCTTCAGTCTCCCTTTCATTCTGTCACCCCTCATATCAGTTAAGAAATGATGTGGTAAATGAGAGATAACTCTTACTTGTGAAAAACCAAAACTGCAGAAAAACGTTCAGCCTCAACTTGTTGATTTTTATATATTTATATATGCATTAAGAACAACATGAAATTTTCAGATGATAAAAAACTTTACAGTGATCGTTTTAAGGTTATAAAGATCCGCAGTGAATTTCAACATTTTTATATTGGGAGCTACAATTTGATTTTTATAGGAAAGGGGCTAGGATGAAATTTGAAGAAAGGCAGGACCTCAAAATTGGACAAAAAAATGGCAGGACTCAAAAACTGAGATAATAAAAAAGCAGGATATTATCTTAGAAAAACTTACCAGAGATAGAGCGAAAACAAAGCAGAATACATATTTTGCGGAAAAAAATAGTCATGATAAATATCCTTCATGCCGACCCCCTAGAAATCAAATTGTTGCCCCTTATGTAACGAGTGCACTCATTGGATGATATTTTCTTTTAAATTCATCAATTCAGTATAAGCTTTATTGAATTTAGGATATGCTTAAATGAATTAAGCATATGCTGAAATGAGTTTAGCTTATGCTGATATTAGTTTAGCATATGCTGAAATGAGTTTAGCATATGCTGAAATAAATTTGTAGAATAATAATGACCTTGATTCCGCGTCAACATTTCTGTATAAGCTTAATAATTCAGCATATGTTAAATTGATTTTAGCATATGCTAAAATGAATTAAGCATACCCTAAATGATTTTAGCATTTGCTAAAATCATTTCAGCATATGCTTAATTATAATTTAGTGTAATTTAGCATTTAGCATATGATAGATTATATAATTTAGCATATGGTAAAATGATTTTAGCATATGCTTAATTCGATATTTATGACGCTGATTCCGCGTCATAGTTGTCAATATAATGGAATTTTATGCGACTGTCATACAAGTGGGAGTTTTAGCTAGCTATAAAACTAGGCATAATCCACCATTTTCTACATAAGGAAATGCCTGTACCAAGTCAGGAATATGACAGTTGTTTTCCATTCGTTTGGTGTGTTTGAGCTTTTGATTTTGACATTTGATAAGGGACTTTCCGATTTGAATTTTCCTTAGAGTTCGGTATTTTTGTTATTTTACTTTTTGATAAAGCCATTTTTCTAATTTACTAATTTGAAGGGTTTGTATATTTATTTGTAGAATTCTGTAGATACACCTATATAGTCTGTAGGGTATCTTTATAATTTCGCTATCAATGTTTTCTTCATGCTTACAGTTAAGGGAATTGAAACTGCAAAAGTTGAATACATATTTCACTTGAATATCTGCTGAGTAATATTTCGAGATGATCAACATCATATATTAACATTAAAAGATAATTTGCTACAGGGCTCTTTTACAAAGATGTATGTGTTCTTTTAAGACAAGGTTGCCGCTGCTATAGAAAAAAAAATGAAATACTTTAAATGATCACTTTTATAAATGCTTAATTACATTAATACATTTTAAGTTTGGAAAAATATGTATTATGTATTTGTTGAAATTGGCGTTCAGCAACTGAGAAAACTCCTGATCTGCTCTTTGTGTCGTTATTTTTGTGTATATATTTTGTGCATTGTACAGATCTGATGAGTTAAACCCTATCAAATTGATATTAACAGTTTGTGCTGACGTTGCACAGTTGCGTTACTGTCTTCGGTAATGGACATGTTAATCGCTCACAGACATGCTTAACGAAGCCCGATTCTTGATATGCCTGTTTGAAGCCAGGGCCTGTTATCCATTGGTTGTTGTTATTTGCTCTCTACCATTATTGTTTTAGATTAGTTGTATGAGCATGAGTCATGTTTTTTTTATTTTAATAGCTTGTCATTTTGGTATTCTGTGGCGTTTTATAGTATATAGTATGGTTTTCGCTCATTGCGGACGCTCTACAATGACCTTTAGTTATACATATCAATTTCCGTGGTAGTTTCTGGTAGTTAGTTGTCTCATTGACAGTCATTCTACCTTTCTTATTGTTTTGCATCAAATCCCAGACTATATGATCATGATGATAGTTTTCAATGCATTATGATTTTTTTTCTTCATCCGCATATTGCTAAAGCCATTAGTTTTCAGATGATACTAAATAGCAGCAGATAAACCTGTGCCAATGTTTAAAATTATTTATTGTGAAGAAAATTTAGAATAAATATGATTCCTAATTAAAGATTAAGTTAGATAAAGACGAGAAATACCGTGTGGTAAAACCCAAGATATAGCAAGTGGGTTTCCAAAAGGCGGATAAAGACATAAGGCTACTACATCTAAATACAACGTGTTGCCGTACAGAGAAAAAAGAGGGACGAAAGATACCAGAGGGACAGTCAAACTCATAGATCGAAAACAAACTGACAACGCCATAGCCAAAAATAAAAAAGACAAACAGACAAATAATAGTACAGATGACACAACATAGAAAACTAAAGACTAAGCAACACGAACCCCACCAAAAACTGGGGGTGATCTCAGATGCTCCGGAAGGGTAAGCAGATCCTGCTCCACATGTGGCACCCGTCGTGTTGCTTATGTTATTACAAATCCGGTAAATAGTCTAATTCGGTAAGTCATATTCGTGAAAAGGGAAGGATATTGTAGTTACGACATAAGGAACATATCCGATATCATCTGTGAAACGGTTATTCCATAACGGCCAACCAACTCGTGATGGCGTCCGTAAAATTTACGAAGGGATGATTTCAACTTCACCATTTGGAACTCTTGGTTTAATAGCTTCCTTATGAGCAGCAATCCTCTATCAAGGAAATCATGATAGGAAACACAAGCCCGGGAATATCGTATCAATTGGGAGATATATACTCCGTATGCAGGCGCTGCTGGAATGTTGCTACATGAAGTTTCATTACGTGTAACATATGCACAAATGGAGTATGAAAGGCTTTATATATCAAGTTTAACCCTTGAACCCTTGATGACGCGTAATGTGTTTATCTATTTTGACCCTATTCTTTTACTAGATAGGCGAAAGATACTAATGTGACATTCAAACTCATAAGTAGAAAATGAACTGCCATGACAACAAAAAGAAAAGGACAAACAGACAAACAACAGTACACAAAAAACAACATAGAAAACTAAAGACTGTGCACCACGAACCCCACCAAAAACTGGGGTGATCTCAGATGCTCCGGAAGGGTAAGCAGATCCTGCTCCACATGTGACACTCGTCGTATTGCTCATGTAAATACATACCCGGTAATAAGTCTAATTCGGTAGGTCACATTCGGGGAAAAGGGGACGGGATTGTAGTTGTAATTGGAACATTTCCGTTGTCATCTGTGAAACGGATATTCCATAACGGTCAACCAACTCGTGATAACGTCCGTAAAATTTACGAAGGAATGGTTTAAACTTCACCACTTGGAACTCTTGGTGTTATAGCTTCCATGTGAGCAGCAATCCTCTATCAAGAAAATCATGATCGGAAATACAAGCCCTCGAATATCGTGTCAACTGGGAGATATAATTTCGTTTGTAGGCGCTGCTGGAATGTTGCTACATACAAATTAATTATTAATTGGTCTGGATTTTCTAAACTTGAAGCACAATAATCCAGTTAATCATTTGTCATCTTTTATAAATATGATCATCTTATATTTCTTTTCAGCACAAAGTAATTTTGAACAAAAAAGAATAAAAAGAAGGGAATATTATGACTTATCATCTTTAAAGTTACAGGCCAAAGTTTTGGCTATATAGATATAAGAAGATGTAGTATGAGTGCCAATGAGACAACTCTCCATCCAAGTCATACCTGTTCACTCTTCGATTTTTACATACATTGTATATATATCTTTCAATTGGTTTTCTGAGAAGATTTATCCAGAAAATGGATTTGAATGCAACAATGTAGCTGGCTATATTCTGATTTTTCTTCCACTGGTTGGATATCACTACTGGTTTCTTTGAAAGTACTGAATAATATTAAAACTCAATTGTCAGTGCTTATGTGTGTTTTACAAACACGTCTGGCGTATTTATACATAATCCTTCGTAACTTTGAATAGATTTTATAAACAATGTGATGACTTATTTGAAATTGTTTTAATTTCGTTAAAAACAAACATTCTGTTATATTAAAATGTGTTTGTTAAAAGTTTTGCTTATTCTTCTTTATGTACTTTTAAATTCAAAAGATATGTATTTTAGTAATTTTCGCAGCAACGTCATATTTTGCCAAACGATATTATTGACTTGAGTTATAATTATCCGAATACTGAAATCCTTTGTTCCATACCGAAATTAATCAGACGTCAGTTACATTCACTTGAATCGTAACAGAGTAATGGTACTTTAAAAGAAAAGGAATTACTACGTATACAAATAAAGAACATAATTTAATAAATGGAATAAAATGGCGTAAGTGAAAAAAAAAAAAAAAAGATCAAATCACTAACGTCTGTACACAAAAGAATACACAGAAACTATGATTTAGAAATACAACACTTCCGGGTTCCTTTCCGGGTTTGGTCCTAGTTTTTTTCGCTTTAGTTGTATCAATTGTGAACGTTGGTATTATATTTTGGATTTACAAATAGTTTGGACTTGGGGATCTCATCATATTGTGCATATGGTGCTGTTAAATTAGTACAGATTAATGTTATTGTTACTGAAAATCAGAGGGTGTTTTTGGAATCTGTATCAATGGTAGAAATTCTTGAGCTACAAGGGACACCTGTCGGTCGTGTGACGTGAAATAAACAACTGGTTCATATAATTTGTTTTACCCTTAAACATGGCCGATGTGAGATTCTAAAATGGCAAGATGAAGGTCTCATAATAACAGATACAATACACAATTTCAAATATAATCAAAAATGATATTGAAAAAGAATTAATCACAAAACAATTAACAAAAAAAAAAAAAAAACAAAAAAAAAAAAACAAAATACAGCAGCAGCATTACGAGCCCCACTGAAAGAAAACCTCGTGTAAACCTAGGCACTTTGGAAAAAGCAGATCAACCGACGATATATGGCATTAATGTTGATCATAAAAAGTAAAGATCAGGTGATCAGTCACATTTGATGATAGGAGGAGGTAATTAAGTCAACTACATATGGAACATATCTGTGGTAATATTTGACACGGATATTCCTCCTCGATAAAAAAGAATAAAGATGGCGTTATTTTCGAAAAAAAATCCCACAAGTATCAGACTTCATAGTTTCCAATCTCTCTCGTTGCCAGTTACTGTGGAATCATTTATTTTCATGGTTTCAAACATATGTTGATTGAGGATAGATTGCAATATTCGTAGTTTTATCAAAGTTATAACACAAGCCTACGTAAAATTTATATTTCGCTTTATTCTTAGATGCGTTGTTCTTCTATACCCACGAAATCCACGCAAATTGGTACCTTACGAATAATAATGAATTAACAGTATTAGAAAAAGATAAGATAACAAGTGCAAATTATTTCTAAATACTCCGTTATTGACAAATACTACATCAATTATTTAATGGTAGCCATTATAAAAATGTTGAGCAAAATTTTACGATTTGAAAATAAAGAGAGAAGACTTCAATGAAGCGATCGAAAACCATTAGTCAAATAAAAACAGCCAACACCATGATCAAAATTGAATACGACGAAAAGACAAACAACAATAACAAAACATTACATAGAAAAAGAAATATGGAAGAACGCGATCCCAACAAAATCCGGGGATGAACCACGTATGGCAGTGTTTTTTTAAAAACAAAAATAGCGTAAAGATTACAAAAGACACAAAGTATTGAGACCTGTGTTCATAATGGATTTTGATATACACATGATCAGTTGTTGTATGAGTATCATAATGATGTTACTTTCATTTTTAAATATTGGGAAATTCAATGTAAAGTGAATCATAACCTTAATATTTGACAGTTATGTTAGAAAAACATTCATAGACGTGAAGATCACTTTTTTGTTCACCTGTATTTTCAATAATCGAACATCTGAAATAAATCATCCCCTTTTTTGAAGACTATAATACAAACATTTTGTTTATTTATTCATTTCTTGTGTTTCTATTGGAAATAGATTAAGGACAAACAGCGGTTTACAAAACACATCATAGAAAAACTAAAGACTTAGAAACAACCGGTGGTGATCTCAGATGCTCCTAAACATGCTAAATTCATAAAATAAATACTGTTTCTTTAATTGGGTCGCACTTATATGAATAAAGAGATGTTGGATATAATTCAATGAGATAGCCATCTGACAACAAAAGAAGCAAAAGGACATCTACAATTCAACACAATCAAGTGTCTGATCTTATTGTCAGTCTATTAATAGAAATTTAGACCGTTTAAAGCCTAGACAAAAGAAAGAAAAAAAAAATAAAAACAGTGAACAAACCACAACATAGAAAACTAAAGACTTAGGAAGACGAACCCCACCAAAACCCCGGAGTGGCCTGAGATGCTTCTGAACGACAAGGGTATACAAAACACAATATTTCTGTATTAATAGAGATTTCTATCAATGGACATTTTGACAATTAAAGCCTAAAGGAAAAGACAAGTCAATATCTCAAATAGTTCAGCCGTCATTTATATATGGGTTATTGTTGTGTAAGAATGGAATCGAAGTAAGATGTGGTAAATAAGGCAACTATCTACCAGAGACCAATGCAAATAGTGCACATGTAAGCAATTATAGGTTGCCGTAAGTTTGTAACAAGAGAACAAAACCCATACCGATTAGTAAATTACAAAAAGCCCCTAAATGACAAAATGTAAAACAATTCAAACAAGAAAGCCAAATTAATATTCAAACAATATATCAAAAGTTAACATGATAACATATGGAACATATGCAACATATGCAACATATCTGTGGTAATATTTGACACGGATATTCCTCCTCGATAAAAAAAGAATAAAGATGGCGTTATTTTCGAAAAAAATGAAATCCCACAAGTATCAGACTTCATTGTTTCCAATCTCTCTCGTTGCCAGTTACTGTGGAATCATTTATTTTCATGGTTTCAAATATACGTTGATTGAGGATAGATTGCAATATTCGTAGTTATATCAAAGTTATAACACAAGCCTACAGAAACATCCACCATCGAAACTTACTGAAGTATATGCTCCCGAATCGAAACAGACACGTACAGAATGTGGCGCTGTAAAACAGGTTTACGAGCGCAAAACCATCCCCTTACCTGGGACAGCGATAGAGCAGTAAAAGCATAAGAACAAACTATAAAACTCAGTTGAAAGAAGTTTGGCAAAGATCAACACAAGGAGAAAAAAAACCCAACAAATCGGCTAAAGAAACAAAGTGACGATTTCAGATTACTCACAGTTATTTAAAACTTGTTCAAAGCCAATTACCACAAATACATAAACCATGTTTCCCACTTTGAAATTACAGTACAGATCCACAGGATTTAGTGTGAAAATGTCATAAATAGTCTGAGAAAAACATGCCCTTGTGCAATGCCAAAACACAATTATAAACCAAAAATATGATCATTAGTGTTCCTAAATGTCTAAAAACAAATATCTAGTTATGCTTTGATTTATCAATAACAAAACCAATTCTAGTACTGTTAAAACAATAGTCAAAGATCTTTCAGTGTTAAACATGTAGCCTTTTAAAATAATTTTTCAAAGGATCAATAAGTTGACATGAATCTTATATAAATTTTCGGGCCCTTTAAACAACATCTTCGTAAATGTTTTACGAAACTGTAAAATTGAGGAATGGAAAGATATTGTTGTTGATATTATATTTGTATAATGTAAATATAAAAATAAGAAGATGCGGTATGATTGCCAACGTGACAACTCTCCACAAGGAACAAAAAGACACAGAAATTAACAACAATAGGTCACCGAACGGCTTTCAACAATGGGTAAAACCCATATCGTATAGTCAGCTATAAAAGGCCTCGAAATGACAAATGTAAAACAATTCAAACGAGAAAAATAACGGTCTGATTATATTTATATTATATATAACGCTCAGGATAAAATACGAACATAAATGCCCAACCCATGGTTAAATGAAAACAAATCTACGGCTGCCATGAATTATTTCGATTTTAATAGGACAAATTCGGTAATTTTGTTAACCGTGAAAGCCCTATACATACGATATTGTTTTCGCTGTTCCGTTTTACCCAATTTTGATAATATTAGTAATATTATATAATTCAATGATTATTTTTTTTAATCGCATTTTTCACTTATATATTTTCTTCCAATGTAATTTTATTCGTTCTGAGGCGTACAAGAAGCTTTAAAACGCCCGGTATTTACATTTGATTTTTTGTTTACGAAAACATACTTGTGACGTCACCTTGTTTCGTTGCCATGCCAAGACAATAACATCATTTCGCGGAATTTTCGTTTTATGAAATTTTACCATGAAAAATAAATTGAAATGGACTGATTTGTTTATTTTGCTGTAGAATAGAGATAAATATACGTAAACTTGAGGTTTTGATGCAGAAAACTGAGACTATCTGGTAGTATAAATAAGTTGGTCGTAACGCGGAACAGCCGTTTTTGTGTATTACTGCGTTTGCGCTTAAGGTAGATATATTGTGATTATACTAGTTGACGATAATAGGACGTCAGTGTTTGTACATGTATTTCTATTTTTTGTAGATGAGTCCGTTGTTGGCGGTTGAAGTAGTTTGTTGTATCTACTAACAGTTTTGCTGATTCCTGTTATCTTTTTTTATACATCACTCAATAGAAAACATTTTCGGAACATATTTTGAGAAAATTTGAATTAAACAGTTTAGTGTGGACGTATATTGTATTCAACAGCATATTTAGTTCAATGTTTTGCTATGGTCCGAAAAAGAAGGACATTCTAAATGTATATATGACTAAAAGACGATGTGGGGAATATGTCAACACAATGACACAATCCCAACAACACATATAACCAGAATATATCTGGATCAGCATCAACCTCTACAATACAACAAACATTAGAATATATATTATAGCAACCTCGGAAGAGGTTCATATAAATTCTTTTATATAAAAATAAGAAGATGTAGTATGATTGCCAATGAGACACCTCTCCACAAGAGACCAAATGACACAGAAATTAACAACTATAGGTCACCGTACGGCCTTCGACAATGAGTAAACCCATACCGCAAAATCAGCTATAAAAGGCCCCGAAAAGACATGTATAACAATTCAAACGAGAAAAAATATCGGCCTGATTTATGTACAAAATAATGAACGAAAAAGAAATATGATATGAGCAGCAAACGACAACCACTGAATTACAGGCTCCTGACTTGGGACAGGCACATATAGAAGTGGCGGGGTTAAACTAGTTTGAAGGCGTCAACCTCCCCTAACCTGGGACAGTGGTGTAACAGTACAACATAAGAACACACTATTGAATAGGGCTTAACTCTTCAGAAAGATACATTTCGTACAAAGCAGACATACCTCTAACAAAAACACAGAGTGAACGTGGCAAGATACTTATACATCCCCACAACAACAAAAAAACACTAAGTACAGATATGAGAGTACTCGCAGTTACTGACAGCTAGTTCAAAGCCAATAACAACTAATAAAAAAAATCATGCATCTAAGACTTAAATATCAATCAGTACACATCCAACATCCAATGGATTTAGTGTAAAGACGTCATTAACAGTCAGAGATAAATATGACTTTGTGCAATGCCAATATACAGGTATCGACAGATGGTAGAGCCATTAATGATGATAACAAAATGAATATTAATACCAATAAAAGCAATATTCAAAGATCTAATTATAGTGTTGAATTGGTAGCCTTTTAGAATAAGTTTATTTAAAGGATCGATAAGTTTACCGGGATCATATCTAGATTTCCGGACTCGGTAAACAACATATCCGTAAAAATTAGAATGTGCTGTCCCGTTTGAAATAAGCTTTCTACAGGTACAACCAAACTTCCAAACCAAATCTTCATATTTATGGAAAAATGTAGTAAAGGTTTTAAGTAATTTGTGGTAACGAAATCTCTGACTTAATAATTTACCAGTAATACATAGATTACGGTCATTGAAATCCATAACGTCACAACAGACACGAGCATGACTAACGAGTTGTGATATATAAACACAGTAAGATTGTGCCAAAGGAACATCACCGTCCAAAAAAGGGAAATTGACAATAGTGAATTTTATTTTGGAGTTTCCCGTATAAAACTGAATATCTAAATCTAGGAAAGGACAGTTATTATTTCACGAAAAAGTGGAAAGACCTATTGCTTTTGTTCTGATATATATTTTTTTCTTCTGCCTAATCTTTTTTCTTGCGCAGTATTATTGTTTCACAAGATGTCGCTTTGATATTTGGTATATGATATCGAACAGATTATACACTTTTGAAACTGACCCTGTTTAACCAAACACTTTTCCTTGTAAGAGTTATCTCCCCAAACACTGTTTTTCTTGTGGCCACTTCTCCTGTGCAACCGTAAAAGAAACCGACAAATTTATATTACCAAATTGCTCGTTATATCTTCAGGATAAGGAGATTGGTTATGACCGAAGTGATCCGGAGACTCCATATGAGAGTTATTTCCCCTCATGCATTTGATATAAGTGATAAGCATTTGTAACTGGTAAACCATAAGTGATAGAGAGCTAGGGTCTTTTGATTTGAGGTCCTTGGTCAAAAAAAAAAAAAAAAAAAAAAAAAATAAGGTCAAGGTCAAAGGTAATGTTCTAAATTTTGATTTTGGCTGACTATCACTTCTTTTCAAAAACTGTATAAGTTATCGACAAGATATTTCTACTAAATTGTTAGTTGCGACATGTCGTAAAACACATAAATTTAGGCTGAAAGGGTACGTTGACATTAAATGGGAGTTTTCTCCCCACTTATATTTAAAATATGCGTATGGTGATATAACTCATTAACCATATATAATAAAGACCTAGGGTCTTTTGATTTGAGGTCCTTGGTTTCTGACCTTAAAATTGAAGTCAAGGTCATAGGTAAATTTGACGTTCTAGATTTTGATCTTTGCTTTAACTTCATATCAATACATGATAAAGCCATGGGACTTTTTACAATAGGTTGCAAGCCATATGACCTTGAAAAAGCCAACCGGAAATGACCTGGTGTAAACCAGAAGTAGCTATTTTGTTACTTATTTAATGTAAAAGTATATAGAACCATATATTATTGGAATCAGTGTCAAGTAACCTATCATATTATACCGGAAGTGACAATTTGTCGAACCGGAAGTAACAAATTATCTCCTTTAATTCAAACAAAAGCGTATAAAAACCATATATTTTTGAAATCAGCGTACATGTGCAGTAAGCTATCATATGACACTTGAAATGACATCTTCAACCAGATTTTAATATTTTCCTATCAAAAGATATCGTTTCGGGTGGGAAGACCTTCAATTGTTCTCTGAACAATTGGTTTTAATTACCGTTTATATTTGATTTATTTAAAGTACTGTGATTCATAACAGTACATGGACAAGTCTGCTTTTAAAGGGGCGCAATCGGTGTCCATAGGAATACCTACAACCTGTCGATTAACTTTATTGCCGAAACGTACATAAATATTATCAAGGAGAAAATTAACAGCTTCAATCATGTCATCACACCTCCAGTAAGTATATTTAGCATATTTACCTTTCTCGTTAGAGAGGAAGGCTTTAAACGAGATGCAGCAAATATATTTGCATTCAGATTTACCAAACGACTATTTAATTAAATAGGAAAACTTTTGTTTCATAAGATTGTGTGGAAATGTAGTGTTAACAGTTGAAAAGTCAAAACTGTCAACAGAATCAACCGACTATCAAAAGCACGTAATTTATCAAAAACATCCAAAGAATTTTACTGGTTTTTTGTGAAGTTTAGGTAACCAATACATTGTAGGGTTCTTCAAATGCCCAGAAGAGACCTTAAGCTGTGGTGTGGTTATGATATGATTGTTTACTATAGGACTCTCTGTGGAGCGCACGGACTTGAATGTAGAAGAATTTGAAAATTCATTCTTAAGAACTTTTAGTATTTACGGCATACCATCACCACATTGTTGGCTGCTTTGTCGGCCGGTACAAACACAAACCGCTTTGGGAGTACTTGAAGTTTGTTTCTTATTCTAGAAATAGGCGTGTTAAGTACTCTTTTATTTATTTCTAAATATACACCAATTTTTACAATACGATGAAAGAGGGTCTTATGTGACCTGACGACAATGTTTTCAATCTATTTTAGATGGTGGACGATATTTTGGTCCTTTTTTCAAATTTTTTTTAACCTCTCGTCTTGAACGATATCGAGGTCCCCCGTTATAACATGGCGATAGGGATCATATCTAAAATTCGAGGATTCACAGTCTCAAGTAAGCGGAGTATTATTTTCTACACTGATGTTACTAATGTATAATTAAAAATTAAACTACTGCTGCTTTTTTTTGTATGTATAATAAATAATAGGTGGTTCTGTGTTATAAAAATAGGGAGGTATAAAGTTTTGAATGGTAGAGTCATTAAATATACTCGATAAGTTGATGAATCAACACCTCTGTTAATATATTTAATTTTCAGAAAATGCCGTTTATGATCTTCAGATTTATCGATACGCGGGAACAGCCCATGGTGACGAAAAGCTGTAATTATACGCGAATATTCATAGAGTGGGCTGAAGAATGAGATTGTGTCACACTCCTTGAAAATATAATGTAATTTACTAATTGGTATTTGACCCAGTTTACATAATAATTGATGCCTACCATTGTTTTTAAATATAGATAAAAGAGGGACGAAAGATACCAGAGGGACAGTCAAACTCATAGATCGAAAACAAACTGACAACGCCATGGCCAAAAATAAAAAGACAAACAGACAAATAATAGTACAGATGACACAACATAGAAAACTAAAGACTAAGCAACACGAACCCCACCAAAAACTGGGGGTGATCTCAGGTGCTCCGGAAGGGTAAGCAGATCCTGCTCCACATGTGGCACCCATCGTGTTGCTTATGTTATTACAAATCCGGTAAATAGTCTAATTCTGTAAGTCACATTCGTGAAAAGGGAAGGGTATTGTAGTTACGACATAAGGAACATATCCGATATCATCTGTGAAACGGTTATTCCATAACGGTCAACCAACTTGATGGCGATAAGGGGATCATCAAGTGTATAATTTATACGATGTTTAATTCGTTGATTTAGATTGATACGTTTGCCATGAGATCTATTATTACGTTGTCTTTGATCAACAATATTCATGATATCAATAGAAGAAGTTTTAGATTTGTTATTTTGTCCCATTATATTGTCATTTAGACCAAGAGGATATGCTGTCTGCAGTCGTTTAATCCAAGACAGTTCGATAATTTTGCGAGAATCTTCAATTTGTTTATGCGATTGCCCTGGTTGTTTCTGGATCGTTTTGAGTGGTTGGAATCTTATAAATTTAATATTGTGATTGTGTTTACCTAAATGTTGGTATATATATACTTATTTTTCATTGAATATTTAAAACTTTATCAGACAGTTACATTGAATCATTAGACATGTTCGTATGCCAAGTAGTATTCATTTTAACGTGAACTACACATCAATTTATGCCTATTTGTTTTTGAATAGTCGGACATCACCATATTGTCATCAGACATTGGTTGTGAATATCTTTACAGTCAATCGTTAAAAAACACCGCTTGAATTATGATAATACATAGAAATAAGAAATTATCCAATTAAAGTTTTTTAATGCAATTATCTGGCAAGGAAACATTACAATTTCTATCATTTAGTAATTTATATATTTATGTCCTTTTTGTATTACTGCTCTACTCGATCTGCTACGTCTGTCACTCCTGTCCCAGAAGTACCGGTAATTCGAGCTGAAAATGTAAGATATTATAAAAACATCATAAACTCTGCATTTCACAAAATATCAATTAGCGCTGCTGTATTGTTTTTTTTCACTATGCGATTTTTTAATGGTTTTGTCATACAAGTGGGCGGTAAAGCTATCTTTGAAACCAGGTTAAAATGTCCTGTACCAAGTCAGGAATATGGCAGTTGTTATCACATAGTCCGTTTCTATGTATGGTGGCGTTTGTTTTTGTAGCAGTTCAGTGTTTCTGTTTCCTCTTTTAGTTGAAGTGTTTCCCTCAGTTTTGGTTTGTGACCCGGATTTATTTCAGTTAAACCGATTTATGACTATTGAACAGCGGTATACTACTATTGCCTTTATTTGTCCCACCATATCTTCGGACATTGCCTGTACCAATCCAGAAATATGACAGTTTTGTTATCACTCGTTCCGTTGATTGATTACGTTTGATTTTGTCAATTTTTATGGACTTCCCCTCTTTGAATTTACCTTGGAGTTCGGTATTTTTGTTATAATGTTTGTCTGCATAATAGCTATGATATTCAATATACTATTTAGATATCATGGTTATATTTACACGAACACGCATTCATCAATCACTGTTTTTGTATCTTTAAAAACAAGACTATTGTGATCAGATGTTGTCAATTTAATTGACTTGAAGTACCTTAGACATTGTTTGATTTTCAGTAGTTGTTCTCATATAATTAACAACATATTTACGACCAATTACAAAATTCGTGGATCAAAAATATCAAAATTGTATATCTTGTTCCAGAAATTGGTAAGAATAGTAATATTCTTGAATATTTGTATCATTCATAATATTGATATACCTTAACCTTTAATAATCATAGTAAATTAATTCATAGAAGCAATAACACTAATTACATATACAACTTTTTGTCTTTTATATTTCTTTCAATCCATATAATTAACTGCTAACTATCCGTAATATTTATATTTAAAGAATTTTAGTTGTATCAAATATTTTAACGAAAATGTAAACAACGCTATACAGAAAATCTGCTAATGTCGTTCGGTTCTATTGACTTCCTAAATGTCGATTTATCTCAATTGGTAAGAATATTCAACGTTATAACGGGTTAAAATACTCCTTGAACGATAACCATAATCAAGTGATTGTCTGTTATCGGGTTAAATTTGTGTTACCCATGATTTTCTCCCGTCTTGGTATATTGCATCAACAAATATAAAATGGAGATGTGGTAATCAGCTCTTTCAACGTTTTAACAAGGTTTTGGAGTTTCAAATATTTTGATCTCCAGCATCAATAAAGAATCATTACTTGTCGAAATGCGCATCTGGTGCATAACAATTTCTACCATTAATGTTATAACACAACCTTAAAATCTAAACACTTATTTTTACAAAGTTAATTACACACCTCTTAAATCGCATCCATTGCAATAACATTTAGAATTTTCGCAATAACCAGCCGCGCCGTTACACCTTAATCCTACACAACAACCTTCACATGCAATGCTGTTTGGGCGTGTTTTACAAAATCTGTTAGAACAAACTTGCTGTAATGATTCTTGAAAACCTGTAAATAAAGAAAATATGTTACTTGAAACATGATAATTTTATATTGATACGAACTCGGACACATACTATTGAAACGGTAGAGGGAAACTGGATTAATTTGCACAATCACTATATGTTATAATTTATTATTTTAATTTTATGTTTAAAGAACATTTTTTTAAATGAAAATATTACCTTTTTACTTTTGAAATAGGTTCATATAAAAGATTTATCCTTTATTCAATTTGTAAACGCATGTTTTCCATCTGTTCACATCAGAGTCAAAATCAAGGAGAACACAATTAAATCATTGTCTATATAATCAATAAATTTCACGACCTACAGATAAAGACAATTTCATTATGCTCAGAAGCTGTATTTATTAAAGTTACTTATATTCTATAAAGTGACAAGTTTAGCAGATAAAAGTTAAATGTTACCTGTAGCTAGGAGAACAAAAACGAATACAAATGCCGTGCTATTCATTCTGAAGAGTATATCTGAAGCATGAAGAAGAAATATTTCATATTAATGTATACAAACAAGATATTGAAACATATATAATAAATAATAAAGAAGACCGTCTATTCAATGAAACTACTACTTAATAGATATAAGAAGATGTGGTATGAGTGCCAATGAGACAACTCTCTATCTAAGTCACAATTTGTAAAAGTAAACCATTATAGGTCAAAGTACGGCCTTCAACATGGAGCCTTGGCTCACACCGAACAGCAAGCTATTAAGGGCCCCAAAAATGACCAGGTTAGTATTTGTGGACAGGACTCGGCTTGCAGACATACATGTACACGGCACTCTACTAGAAATTGACAAACTCTTTTTCCGGTAGGTAATCATAACGTTTATCACTTGCAGAAAGTGAATTTTATTTTCATGCCAATAATATATCGAATTAACGATTTAAATCAAAGCATGATTCATTAAAACAAAATAGAAAAGAGTAAACCATTTGCAAATGGTACTTTGGATACAAAGAGAACATATCAGACGAAAATGAGTCTGCAAATATCTTTACTTAAGCCTAAAGGTTGGAAATAAGGGATTGTTGAGAAATAAACCTTACATCCCATTTATTGCTTTCATTGTTCCTGTGTTAACTTTTCAGTATTATTGAATAATGGTTCAGCACCACTTGCATATGGGATTTCCCATGTTATCTGATGTTAAATTGCAGAATCAAAGGATTGCTACTTACGTGGAAGCTAACGAATAAATGATTCTTAAATGTAAAGCTTAAGTTGTAAACCCTTTAGGCACACGTTTGACTTTCAAAGTTTGTACAATATTTGTTTTTATTTTCAATCAAAAGAAATACCAGGGAATTTCTATTATTGTAAAAGACTTGCAGAATGATAATTTCGAATAATGGACAAAACTTAATGAAACTGATGTGGGAAAAATATTTTGCTAATTTCTGATGCACATCTGAACGACTTGTAATTGTACGTCCGACTTTTATGCAGTTAATGCGCTCTTAAATACAATTCAAGGTATATTCATTTTGCAGCGCAAGTTTCGTATACCATGAGGTATATTATGATTTCAAATGACTGTTATTTTAATTAAACTTAAGAACAAAGAGCTATGGAATTCTTGACATTTGAGACTTTACAATAGTAACCAATGACAAAATAAACAATTGTATTTATCTATTACTGAATTACTGAATAACGAATGAATGTCATCGGAAAAAGAGCATTATTTTATTTTAATCCTAAAAAGGATGTTCCTCATTATAAAGAGAAATTCATAAAATCAAGATATATATATAAATATATACACGTCTAAAATGTAACAACTTAATGACAGACATTCTCCATCGGATAAGAACAAAAATTTGCTAAGACAAATTTGAAGATCTAGCATTGTTGGGCTAAATTTGAGACGAATTATATATATACATGGTGTTAGTCCTGTATAACCACTGTTATCCGATGGAGAATGTCTGTCAAAAAGTTGTCACATGTTTAGACGTGAATGATAAAATTAAAATTTGATGTGGCGGCATGGTAATTAACATTATCATCCTTTACGACAGACAAAATAGCTGATCTGAAAGGTACACCATCTACTTGCCACTATACATGATGTACTGTGTTACAACCCCAGATAAAGCCGACGAGGAAAGCCATTACATCGACTAACAAAAGCTATATTTTGGTGTAGCCTAGGGCGTGGACACGGTGCAGGCGATGTTGCCACGATGTCACAGACGCATGGGTCCAATCACGCTGAGGGAAGAATAAAAATTTGCTAATGAAAATTTGAAGATCTAACATTGTTGGGCTAAATTTGAGACGAATTATATATATACTTAATATATATATCTTGATTTCATGAATTTCTCTTTATTATTTATATGTATTTGAAAAGATTTGCAATATCATTACGTCATTATATGTGAGCAAAAGAGATGCGAAATATACCAAAATGACATTCAAACTCATAAGTCGAAAATAAACTGACAACGCCATGGCTTAAAAAGAAAATGACCAACAGACAAACAAGAGTACACAAAACACTTCATAGAAAACTAAAGACTGAGCAACACGAACCCTACCAATGTTGGGATTATTTTTTTTTTCAAACCAATGAAACAATATAAAGAAAATGAGATAAGGTAAAATGTATAATTGCCATTAGACAACTATGTATGTCTATCAGAGTACAAATAACGTGAATGTAAGCAAAAAAGAGAAAACATAGATGTATTAAGGTGATACAATTAGGGGCAA
Organism: Mytilus coruscus; assembly: GCA_017311375.1. NCBI lineage: Eukaryota > Metazoa > Mollusca > Bivalvia > Mytilida > Mytilidae > Mytilus > Mytilus coruscus. The sequence goes on along the minus strand of JAASAO010000667.1, from coordinate 2,977 downwards.
GGGACAGTAGATGGGTTATGTCATAGATTGCATACAACCTTGGCTCGTTGAACTATAACTGAAAATCGAATGAATAATGCAGTTATCTCTTTTATTACGTGGAATATTACTGATTGTACATTTGTATAGAATGCACATAAAATCGGCGAAAAAAAATTTGTCTTTAAATCATCAAATCTCCAATTTCTAATGCATAGATTTTCATCAAATACATAAATTTCTGTTTTAACTATGCAAAATAATGATAGGGTCACCGACTTTGTTTTTATTGTATACAGCATTCAAAGTGGTGTTCTATGTGAAAAAATACCACAAAACGTTGACATAATCGTAACTTCATCGCGTTGCGGGCCGTAAAACTTTAATTTTTGAAGTTTTTCACTACCAACTAGGTAACAGATTGATTATTAGACAAAGAACAAAGTCGGTGATCCTATGATTATTTTATATCAATAAAACGGAAATTTATGTGTCAACAACATATAGGTTTTTAATAAAAAATATATGTACTAGAAATTAGAGATTTAATGATTTTAAGACAAATTTAAGATAGATTAACTGTATACCGTCATCTTGGATTGTAAAATAGCAGTTCACAATAGGTCTAGTACTTTGCTTAAATTTGCAAATTTTGAGACAGATTGGCATTCACTACAAACCAGTAAAAGTCTGAAATGGCCTATATCTGTACTCGACTGAACTGATTTTTACTCGACCAGTCTGAATTGGTCTGAATTTTACTCGACATTACTCGACCCCAAGTCTTAACTGATTTGTACTTGACCCTTATCTTTGCCATTGAAAATAGTCTGAACTATTACTCGACCAGTCTGAAACAGTCTTAACCCATTCTCGACCTGTACTCGACCTATTTTTTTCAGTCTAAACCATACTCGACCAAAGGTCTGAACAATACTCGACCAGTCTGAACCATACTTGGCCAAATGACCTTTACTTTTTCTAAATTTTAACTGTTAAAATAAATTTGTTTTTAACTGACATGACAACAGCCAGAATAAAATAAAGATATAACATAAAAAACAGATATTCAATTTTACATGATTCTCAGATATATCGAATAGAGATAGTTAAATCAAATTATCTTATATAATAATTTAATTATATTAATTTTAAAGTTTTAGAGTTTTGTTAAAAAAGATTTTCTTTTACCTAAAACCACACCTATACTGAGGAAATTAAACCTTATTAAGGTGCTTCTTGTTTGACATGTGTTTTTAAAATTAATTTTCCTAAATTCCTAAATAAAACTACATAAATTTCATGGTTACATACAAAAATGTACTATAGTTATATAATTATCTTTTAATGAGGTAACAGTCAACAAAATCACTGAAATTGTTTAACCTTATTTTAGAAATATATCTATTATTATAATTTGGGATATATTATATACAATATATATCAAAAAGGGATAAAAATTAAAGAAATTAATAAAATTGTTCTTCTGATTAGTGGTGAAGTATAAAGTAATACCTCCTGCTTGGGGCAAACTCATGAAAAAGATCACACCTGGTCAGAGAGTATTAAATTCTAAATAACATTCATTCAAAATTGCAACATCCTGTGAAACTTAAATCGCAAGGCCTTTTGAATTCACTAGATAAGTAATACACGAGTTTAAGAAAAATAGGGCTTTCTATTTACCTGTAAAACACACATGTACTGAGGTAATTAAACGTTATTAAAGTGCTTCTTGTATGCCATGTCTTTAATTTGGACAAAACTTATTTAAATTTAATTGAAATAAATTTTTACTGTAACTTGGAACACATTTCCTTTTTTAAAAGTTTATCACAGGATTACTACGGAAGTTCTATTATCATGATTATATTAAATTCTTGGTTTAACAAAACAAAGGTGTCATTTTTTTAAATTTATTAAGTTGCTTTATATGCTATTTTATATATATTTTAATAAAAAATCTTCACTGCATTATTAACTAAACTCAATTGACACCTTAAATCTATACGAGGCTTAAGTTAATGGTGAAAATTGTCCAGTAACCATAAAATATATCTGAAACATTCAAAAAATTTTGAATAACATTGAAAATATTAGTCACAATTCAGTTTTGAGATTATTTGATCAGCTTGTTTTATTTTTATTTTAAAGGTGATATATATGTATGTATATAAGTGTTGATGAAAATGGTGATGAAGTTATATTATGTTTATTGTGAAATTTTGGTTTCAATGCTATATTGAATACATTTTTAATTTCAAATTGTTGTTCAAATTTCTAGCCAGGGGAAATAGCTGTTGTCAAAAACAGTTCCTAAATTGATGAAATACAATAGATAGATACAACAAATAGGTCTAGGTTGGTTAAGACTTGGTCGAGTATGGTTCAGACTAGGTCGAGTATGGTTCAGACTAGGTCGAGTATGGTTCAGACTAGGTCGAGCATGGTTCAGACTAGGTCGAGCATGGTTCAGACGCGTATAAAATGGTTAAGTACTGGTCGAGTAAGGGTCGAGTACAAGTTCAGACTGTTAAGTATGGTTCAGACTACAGTCGAGTATTATCAAGTAAATTTCAGACCAGTTCAGACTGGTCGAGTAAAAATCAGTACAGTCGAGTACAGATATAGGCCATTTCAGACTTTTACTGGTTTGTAGTGATTTAATGTGTTAGACTGTTGACTGGAATAAAGAAAAATAAGTGATTTATTGCATTATTCACAATGATTGTTCATATACCAAATATTTATGTTTGTTCGAATCAAATTGTCAACTTAGCTATTTAAAGGGGGAATAGCTCATATAATAAATATTTTTTATGTGAACCAATTTCAAAACCTATCTTTTCATATATTATTTCAAAATTCTATCTCATAGATTTCTTTTTAGTCACAAAAACGTGTTTTTTCATGAACAGTCTATGCAAAGTTGAGTAATTTTGCACGATTTGTAGCTTGAAAAATAGCACGGTGACCCATACTTTTTATTATATTTTGA
>JAASAO010002918.1:0-19130 GCA_017311375.1 Mytilus coruscus | reverse complement strand
GGCTCTACACTTTCAACAAAATCAAGTGGGACACAAATATGCTTGACAAAATAACATCAAGTGGGGACACGTATGCTTGTCCAAGTAACATCAAGTAGGGACACACATGATAGATTCTTACTAAATGAGGACCTTTTGTGGAAATTTTGAAAATCGTGAATCTTTATTTGTACGTTTTGTAAAGTTCTAGCCCTCAAAAAGTCAATTGAAGTCTTATAAAACGTGATCAAAACGACATTCTCCTCGAACAACTAAGTATCAGAGTTATGTGCATGTTATCTATGGTTCATATCCTTGAAAAACTCAGGACCAGTGTTATATGAACGTTATCTATTGGTCATATCTCTTGTAAAACTGAGGACCAGTGTTATATGGACGTTATCTAGTGTTCATATCTCTTGTAAAACACAGGACCAGTGTTATAGGAACGTTATCTAGTAGTCATACTCCTCGAATAACTCAGTACAAGTGTTTAAGAACGTTATCTAGGGGTCACATCCGAGAAAACTCAGCATCAGTGGTATATGAATTCTAATAGGGGTTATACGCGTCGAATAACTCAGTACCAGTGTTATAAGAACGTTATCTAGGGGTTATACACTTCAAACATCTTAGTAAGAGTGTTTCGGAACGTTTCCTACAGATAAAAAACCTCGAACAACTCATTATCAGTGTTGTAGGAACGTTCGCTAGTGGTCATTCACCTAGAATATCTCAGTATCAGTGTTGTATGAATGTTTCATAGGGTTCATATCTCTTGAAAACTTAGTATCAGTGTTATACGCACGTTATCTAGAGTTCACATCCCTTGAAAACTCAGGACCAGTGTTATATGAACGTTATCTAGGAGTTATACACTTCAAACATCTCAATATAAGTGTTTCGCATCGTTCCTACAGATAAAAACCTTTAACAACTCATTATCAGTGTTGTAGGAACGTTCGCTAGTAGTCATTCACCTAGAATATCTCAGTATCAGTGTTGTATGAACGTTTCATATCGTTCATATCCCGTCAAAACGTAGTATCAGTGTTATATGCACTTTATCTAGGGGTCATATCCCTTGTAAAACACAAGACCAGTGTTATAGGAACGTTATCTAGTGGTCATACTCCTCGAATAACTCAGTACTAGTGTTTAAGAACGTTATCTAGGGTTCACATCCCTAGAAAACTCAGCATCAGTGGTATATGAATTTTATCTAGGGGTTGTACACTTCGAATAACTCAGCATCAGTGGTATATGAATTTTATCTAGGGGTTGTACACTTCGAATAACTCAGGTCCAGTGTTATATGAACGTTATCTAGTGGTCATATCTCTTGTAAAACACAGGACCAGTGTTATAGGAACGTTATCTAGTGGTCATACTCCTCGAATAACTCAGTACCAGTGTTTAAGAACGTTATCTAGGGATCACATCCCTGGAAAAACTCTGCATCAGTGGTATATGAATTTTATCTAGGGGTTATACACGTCGAATAACTCAATAATAATGTTATATGAACGTTATCTAGGGCTTATGCACTTCAACCATCTTAGTAAGAGTGTTTCGAACGCTCCTACAGATAAAAACATCAAACAACTCACTATCTGTGTTGTACGAACGTTCGCTAGTGATCATTCACCTAGAATATCTCAGTATCAGTGTTATATGAACTTTTCATAGGGTTCATATCCCTTGAAAAACTAAAGATCAATGTTATACGCACATTATCTGTGGTTCATAATCCTTGAAACACTCGGGACCAGTGTTATATGAACATAATCTAGGGGTTATACACTTCAAACATCTCAGTGTGAATGTTTCGGATCCTTCCCTACAGATAAAAAACCTCGAACAACCCATTATCAGTTTTCTAGGAACGTTTGTTAGTGATCATTTACCTAGAATATCTCAGTATAAGTGTTATATGAACGTTTCATATGGTTCATATCCCTTGAAAAACGTAGAATCAGTGTTATATGCTCTTTATCTAGGGTTCATATCCCCTGAAATACTCAGGACCAGTGTTATATCAACGTTATCTAGGAGTCATATCCCTTGTCAAACTCAGGACCAGTGTTATAGGAACGTTATCTAGTGGTCATACTCCTCGAATAACTCAGTACAATTGTTTAAGAACGTTATCTAGGGGTCAGATCCCGAGAAAAACTCAGCATCAGTGGTATATGAATTCTAATAGGGGTTATACACGTCGAATAACTCAGTACCAGTGTTAGAAGGACGTTATCTAGGGGTTATACACTTCAAACATCTCAGTAAGAGTGTTTCGGAACGTTCCCTACAGATAAATAAAACCTCGAACAACTCATTATCAGTGTTGTAGGAACGTTCGCCAGTGGCAACTCACCAGAATATCTCAGTATAAGGATATGAACATTTCATATGGTTCATATTCCATGAAAACTATCAGTGTTGTATGCACTTTATCAGGGTTCATATCCCTGAAAACTCAGGACAAGTGTTATATGAACATTATCTGGGTCATCCTTGTAAAACAGGACCAGTGTTATGGAACCTTATCTAGTGGTCATTCTCCAGAATATCTCAGTATCAGTGTTATATGAACGTTATAGAGGGCTTATGCACTTCAAACATCTCAGTAAGGTGTTTCGGAACGCTCCTACAGATAAAAACCTCGAACAACTCTATCAGTGTTGTAGAAATTTAGTGGTCATTCACCTAGAATATCTCAGGATCAGTGTTATAGAACTTTTGATAGGGTTCATATCCCTTGAAACACTTAGTATCAGTGTTATACGCACTTTATCTAAGGTTCTATCCTTGCAAATCTCGGAACCGCGTGATATGAACATAATCTAGGGTTATACACTTCAAACATCTCAGTATAGTGTTTGGGATCGTTCCTACAGATAAAACTCGAAAACTCATTATCAGTGCTCTAGGAACGTTTGCTAGTGGTCATTCACCTAGAATATCTCAGTATAAGTTTATATGAACGTTTCATATGGTTCATATCCTTGAAAACGTAGTATCAGTGTTATATGCACTTTTCTAGGGTTAATCCTGAAAACTCAGGAACAGTGTTATAGAACGTTATCTAGGAGTCATATCCCTTGTAAAACTCAGGACCAGGTTAGGAACGTTATCTAGTGGTCATACTCCCAAATACTCAGTACCAGTGTTTAAGGACGTTATCTGGGTCATATCCCTAGAAAAACTCAGGATCAGTGGTATATGAATTTTATCTAGAGGTTACACCCTCGAATAACTCAGAACCAATGTGATATGCACGTTATCTAGGTTCATATCCCTTGAAAACTCAGGTCAAGTGTTAAATGAACGTTATCTATGGTCATATCTCTTGCAAAACACAGGACCAGTGTTATAGGAACGTTATCTAGTGGTCATATTCCTCGAATAGCTCAGTACCAGTGTGTAAGAACGTTATCTAGGGGCTACACTTCAAAAATCAAAGTGGACAAATATGCTTGACAAAATAACATCAAGTGGACACGTCTGCTTGTCCAGTAACATCAAGTAGGGACACATGATAGATTCTTACTAAATGAGGACCTTTTGGAAATTTTGAAAATCGTGAATCTTTATTTGTACGTTTTGTAAAGTTCTAGCCCTCAAAAAGTCAATTGAAGTCTTATAAAACGTGATCAAAACGACATTCTCCTCGAACAACTAAGTATTAGAGTTATGGCATTTATTGGTTCATATCCTTGAAAACTCAGGACCAGTGTTATATGAACGTTATCTAGTGGTCATATCTCTTGTAAAACTGAGGACCAGTGTTATAAGAACGTTATCTAGTGTTCATATCTCTTGTAAAACACAGGACCAGTGTTATAGGAACGTTATCTAGTGGTCATACTCCTCGAATAACTCAGTACCAGTGTTTAAGACCGTTATCTAGGGATCATCCTGGAAAAACTAAGCATCAGTGGTATATGAATTTTATCTAGGGGTTATACACGTCAAAACTCAATAATAGTGTTATATGAACGTTATCGAGGGCTTATGCACTTCAAACATCTCAGTAAAGTGTTTCGAACTCCTACAAATAAAAACATCAAACAACTCACTATCAGTGTTGTAAACGTTCATTAGTGATCATTCAAGAATATCTCAGTATGTATAACTTTTCATAGGTTCGTATCCTTGAAAACTAAGGATCAATGTTATACGCACATTATCTGTGGTTCATATCCCTTGAAACACTCGGGACCAGTGTTATATGAACATAATCTAGAGTTATACACTTCAAACATCTCAATATGAATGTTTCGGATCGTTCCTTACAGATAAAACCTCGAACAACTCATTATCAGTTCTCTAGGAACGTTTGTTAGTGATCATTCACAGAATATCTCAGTATAAGTGTTATATGAACGTTTCATATGGTTCATATCCTGAAAACGTAGATATCAGTGTTATAGCACTTTATCTAAGGTTCAAACCTAAAACTCAGGAACAGTGTTATATGAACGTTATCTAGAGTCATATCCTTGTTAAACTCAGGACCAGTGTTATAGGAACGTTATCTAGTGGTCATACTCCTCAATAACTCAGTACCAGTGTTTAAGGACGTTATCTAGGGTCATATCCTAGAAAAACTCAGGATCAGTGGTATATGAATTTTATCTAGAGGTTACACACCTCGAATAACTCAGAACCAATGTGATATGCACGTTATCTAGGTTCATATCCTTGAAAAACTCAGGTCAAGTGTTATATGAACGTTATCTAGTGGTCATATCTCTTGCAAAACACAGGACCAGTGTTATAGAACGTTATCTAGTGGTCATATTCCTCGAATAGCTCAGTACCAGTGTGTAAGAACGTTATCTAGGGCTCTACACTTTCTAACAAAAATCAGTGGGACACAAATATGCTTGACAAAATAACATCAAGTGGGGACACGTCTGCTTGTCCAAGTAACATCAAGTAGGACACACATGATAGATTCTTACTAAATGAGGACCTTTTTGTGGAAATTTTGAAAAATCGTGAATCTTTATTTGTACGTTTTGTAAAGTTCTAGCCCTCAAAAAGTCAATTGAAGTCTTATAAAAACGTGATCAAAACGACATTCTCCTCAACAACTAAGTATTAGAGTTATGTGCATGTTATCTATGGTTCATATCCTTGAAAACTCAGGACCAGTGTTATAAACGTTATCTAGGTCATATCTCTTGTAAAACTGAGGACCAGTGTTATATGGACGTTATCTAGTGTTTATATCTCTTGTAAACACAGGACCAGTGTTATAGGAACGTTATCTAGTAGTCATACTCCTCGAATAACTCAGTACAAGTGTTTAAGAACGTTATCTGGGGTTACATCGAGAAAACTCATCAGTGGTATATGAATTCTAATAGGGGTTATACACGTCGAATAACTCAGTACCAGTGTTATAAGAACGTTATCTAGGGTTATACACTTCAAACATCTCAGTAAGAGTGTTTCGGAACGTTCCTACAGATAAAAACCTCGAACAACTCATTATCAGTGTTGTAGGAACGTTCGCTAGTGGTCATTCACCTAGAATATCTCAGTATCAGTGTTGTATGAATGTTTCATAGGGTTCATATCTCTTGAAAAACTTAGTATCAGTGTTATACGCACGTTATCTGAGTTCACATCCTTGAAAAACTCAGGACCAGTGTTATATGAACGTTATCTAGGTTATACACTTCAAACATCTCAATATGAGTGTTTCGATCGTTCTACAGATAAAAACTTTAACAACTCATTATCAGTGTTGTAGAACGTTCGCTAGTAGTCATTCACCTAGAATATCTCAGTATCAGTGTTGTATGAACGTTTCATATCGTTCAATCCGTCAAAAACGTAGTATCAGTGTTATATGCACTTTATCTAGGGTCATATCCCTGTAAAACACAAGACCAGTGTTATAGGAACGTTATCTAGTGGTCATACTCCTCGAAAACTCAGTACCAGTGTTTAAGAACGTTATCTGGGTTCACATCCTAGAAAACTCAGCATCAGTGGTATATGAATTTTATCTAGGGTTGTACACTTCGAATAACTCAGGTCCAGTGTTATATGAACGTTATCTAGTGGTCATATCTCTTGTAAAACTGAGGACCAGTGTTATAAGAACGTTTCTAGTGTTCATATCTCTTAAAACACAGAACCAGTGTTATAGGAACGTTATCTAGTGGTCATACTCCTCGAATAACTCAGTACCAGTGTTTAAGAACGTTATCTAGGGATCACATCCTGGAAAACTCTGCATCAGTGGTATATGAATTTTATCTAGGGTATACCTCGAATAACTCAATAATAGTGTTATATGAACGTTATCTAGGGCTTATGCACTCAACCATCTCATAAGTGTTTCGAACGTTCTCAGATAAAACATCAAACAACTCATTATCAGTGTTGTACGAACGTTCGCTAGTGATCATTCACCAGAATATCTCAGTATCAGTGTTACATGAACTTTTCATAGGGTTCATATCCCTGAAAAACTAAAGATCAATGTTAAACGCACATTATCTGTGGTTCATATCCCTTGAAACACTCGGACCAGTGTTATATGAACATATCTAGGGTTATACACTTCAAACATCTCAGTGTGAATGTTTCGGATTCCTCAGATAAAAACCTCGAACAACTCATTATCAGTTCTCTAGGAACGTTTGTTAGTGATCATTCACCTAGAATATCTCAGTATAAGTGTTATATGAACGTTTCATATGGTTCATATCCTTTGAAAAACTAGAATCAGTGTTATATGCACTTTATCTGGGGTTATATCCAAATACTCAGGACCAGTGTTATATCAACGTTATCTAGGGTCTATCCCTTGTAAAACTCAGGACCAGTGTTATAGGAACGTTATCTGTGGTCATCTCCTCGAACAACTCAGTACAAGTGTTTAAGAACGTTATCTGGGTCAATCCGAAAAACTCAGCATCAGTGGTATATAATTCTAATAGGGGTTATACGTCGAATAACTCAGTACCAGTGTTATAAGAACGTTATCTAGGGTTATCCTTCAAACATCTCAGTAAGAGTGTTTCGGAACGTTTCACAGATAAAAACCTCGAACAACTCATTATCAGTGTTGTAGGAACGTTGGTTCATTCACCTAGAATATCTCAGTATCAGTGTTGTATGATTGTTTCATAAGGTTCATATCCTTGAAAACTTAGTATCAGTGTTATACGCACGTTATCTAGAGTTCACATCCTTGAAAACTCAGGACCAGTGTTATATGAACGTTATCTAGGGTTAACACTTCAAACATCTCAATATTGTTTCCAGTTTAAATTTTTTGTGGGGCGTTCGCTAGTAGTCATTCACCTAGAATATCTCAGTATCAGTGTTGTATGAACGTTTCAATGTTCTATCCGTCAAAAACTAGTATCAGTGTTATATGCACTTTATCTGGGTATTCCTTGTAAAACACAAAACAGTGTTATGGAACGTTATCTAGTGGTCATACTCCTCGAATAACTCAGTACCAGTGTTTAGAACGTTATCTGGGGTCATATCCAGAAAAAAACATCAGTGGTATATGAATTTTATCTGGGTTGTACCTTCGAATAACTCAGTACCAGTGTTATAGGAACGTTGTCTAGGGTTCATATCCTTGAAAAACTCAGGTCCAGTGTTATTGAACATTATCTAGTGGTCATATCTTTGTAAAACACAGGACCAGTGTTATGGAACGTTATCTAGTGGTCATACTCCTCGAATAACTCAGTACCAGTGTTTAAAACCGTTATCTAGGGATCACATCCCTGGAAAAACTGCATCAGTGGTATATGAATTTTATCTGGGTTATACACGTCGAATAACTCAATAACAGTGTTATTGAACGTTATCTAGGGTTTTAACTTCAAACATCTAGTAAGTGTGTTTCGGAACGTTCCCAAGATACAAAACATCGAACGTTCCTAGTGGTCATTCTCTAGTATATCTCAGTATCAGTGTTATAGACGTTATTTTCTGGGTCTATCCTTGTAAAACACAGGACCAGTGTTTTAGGAACATTATCTAGTGTTCATACCCTCAAATAACTTAGTACCAGTGTTTAAGAACGTTTTCTAGAGATCAAATCCCTGGAAAAAGTCAGCATCAGTGGTATACCGTTATCTAGGGTTATACCGTCAATAACTCAGTACCAGTGTTATACGCACGTTATCTGTGTTTATATCCTTGAAAATTCAGGATCAGTGTTATTGAACCTTACTTGGGTCATATCCCTTTAAAACAAGGACCAGTATTATAAGAACGTTATCTAGTGGTCATACCACTCAAATAACTCAGTACCAGTGTTTAAGAACGTTATCTTGGGATCAATCCTGGAAAGACTCAGCATCAGTGGTATATGAATTTTATCTAAGGGTTATACCGTCGAATAACTAAGTACCAGTGTTATATGACCGTTATCTAGGGATATACTCTTCAAACATCTCAGTATGAGTGTTTCGGATTATTCCCTACAGATACAAAACGTCGAACAACTCATTATCAGTGTTTAAGGAACGTTTGCTAGTGGTCATACTCTAGAATATGTCAGTATCAGTGTTATTTGAACGTTATCTAGGGGTTATACACTTCAAACATCTCAGTAAAAGTGTTTCGGAACGTTCCCTACAGATAAAAAACCTCGAACAACTCATTATCAGTGTTGTAGAAACATTCGCTAGTGGTCATTCACCTAGAATATCTCAGTATAAGTGTTATATGAACGTTTTATAGGGTTCATACCCTTGAAAAACTTAATATCAGTGTTCTACGAACGTTATTTGGGTTCATATCCTTATAAAACTCAGGACCAGCGTTATGTGAACGTTATCTAATGGTCAAACCACTCAAATAACTCAGTACCAGTGTTTAAGAACGTTATCTTGGGATTACATCCCTGGATAGACTCAGCATCAGTGGTATATGCATTTTATCTGGGATCAACACCTCAATAACTCAGTGCCAGTGCAATATGAACGTTATCTGGGGTTTACACTTTCTAATAAAAATCAAACTGGGACACAAATATGCTTGACAAAGTAACATCAAGTGGGGACACGTATGTTTGTCAAGTAACATCAAGTTGGGACACATATGATTGATTCTTTCTAAATGAGGACCTTTTTTGGAAATTTTGAAAATCGTGAATCTTTATTTGTACGTTTTGTAAAGATCTAGCCCTCAACAAAGTCAATTCAAGTCTTATAAAAACGTGATCAAACGACATAAATATCTCAGTAAGGTGTTGGTACGTTCCCTACAGATAAAAACCTCGAACAACTCATTATCAGTGTTGTGGGAACATTCCTAGTGGTCATTCATAGAATATCTCAGTATCAGTATTATAGGGTTCATATCTCTTGAAAACTTAATTCCTCGAATAACTCAGTACCAGTGTTTAAGAACGTTATCTAGGAATCACATCCCTTGAAAACTTAGTATCAGTGTTATATGCACGTTATCTAGGGTTATACACCTCGAATAACTCAGTACCAATTTATATGAACGTTATCTAGGGTTATACGCTTCAAATACCGTATAGCGGTTATTTTGCGGTGTAAAATTTAGCGATTTAGGGGCAACAAAGTATACGAAAAATTTTGGCGGTTTTATTTTGGGGATTCTTTAATCCCAATTAAATATTTTGGCGGATACTGAAATGGTTGCAGTTTAAAAGTTGTAAACACTGACAAACAAGGGTCTATTGGTATGGTTAAATGATTGTTTTACCGGCATGACGTCTTATTTATTGATTATATTTTGATGCAGTTAATCATTAGAATACCGGTACATAGTTGTTTGTCACAGGTGTACAGACTTCTTGTAAATGTTACGGTTGATTAATTACGAAATTGACCGGACCTTTGATGTACTAATTAGATTATAAAATTATCATGGGCTTGCAACTCTTATATAATTTGACACTGATTAATAAGGATAAAATACCTGACAGCGTACCTTGCACTCTTATATTATTTTTTTTTATTATGTAACCACTAAACTAATTAACACCTGACAGCCAGTGAACAATGGCCTTTGGCATTGATGTTGTTTAAATTAACATAAACCGTTATTGATCCATCGAACGGGAAAAAATAGATGTTTACAAAACGCTTTAGCTATTAGAAAGTATCGAATTGCATAAATTTTCCGGAATTTATTTTCGCAATTTCACCTGACTCGCCAAAATAAGCGAAAATAAACACCCGAAAATAACCCGCATACGGTATCTCACTAAGTGTTTTGGAACGTTCCTACAGATAAAAACCTCGAACAACTCATTATCAGTTTTGTAGGAACATTCGCTGTGGTCATTCACCAAGAATATCTCAGTATCAGTGTTTAAGAACGTTATCTAGGAATCACATCCTTGAAAAACTCGGCATCAGTGGTATATGGATTTTATCTAGGGTTATACACCTGAAATAACTCAGTACCAGTGTTATATGAACGTTATCTGGGTTATAAACTTCAAACATCTCAGTCTGAATTTTTGGAACGTTTACAATACAAATTCTCTAATTACACAACAAATTCTCTAATAAAATTATCAGTGTTGTAGGAACGTGGTAGTGGTCATTCACCACTCAGTATAAGTTTATTTAGATATAAAAGATGTGGTATGATGCCAATAAACGTTTCATAGGGGTCTTCCTCTAGAAAACCTCAGTATAATTGTTATATGAACGTCTTTTGAGGTCAAACACCTCCACCAATCTCAGTTAAAGTGATTTATTAATGTTTTGTAGGTGTCTATCCTAGAATAAGTCAGTTCAAGTCTAATAATAATGTTATCCAAGGACATTCTCATAAAAAACTTAGTATCAGTGCTATATGCGTTTATATAGTTCATACCCGTTGAAACCCGCAATATTTGTTATATGAACGTTATTTGGTGTCATAACCTCCCATCTCAGTAAAAGGGTATATTGCGTTTTGTAGCGTTCTAGCCCTAGTTGTTGCTAATGTTTTCTGGTTATTTGAACTAAGAAAAGTTAAGATATCTTTTCCACCAATCATTGGAAAATTTGACACTTTTGTCAATCATCAGACCATCACTACCAACAAGATCTGTGATCATGGTGATGGACAGCATAAAGTGATATATTGAAAATGTATTGGGATGTACAGATGAACAGACATTGGTAAAACTTTAGGGCCCTGAAATGAAATTAATGTTGAACATCAGCACAAGCTCACTTGACCTTTTACTATGTTTTTAGGTGAGCTGAAAGCTGATAACACGACATTTTCTAACACAATCAATATGGGACACATATGATTGTCTAAGAACCATGACCATGACCATATAAGGTATCGTGCTGATATCTTTTCCCAATGACTGGAGAATTTGACACTTTTGCCAATCATCAGACCATCACTACAAACAAGATCTGTGATCGACAGCATAAGTGATATATTGAAAATGTATTGGGATGTACAGATGAACAGACATTAGTAAAACATTAAAGCCCTGAAATGAAATTAATGTTGAACATCAGCACAACCTCACTTGACCTTTTATGCGAGGTGAGCTGAAAGGTGATAACAAGACATTTTCTAACAAAATCAATATGAGACACACATATGATTGTCCAAGTACCATCAAGTGGGGACACACATGATAGAGTCCTACTAAATGAGGACATATTTATTGGAAATGTGGAGAAATCTTGAATCTATATTTATATTTGCTGATAAAAGTTTTTTGATAATTCTAAATCAAAGAATGGACGACCACAGACACCAAGTTGAGGCAAACACAAAAAACTGTACATGACCTTTAATAGGTTGAGCTGTTTAGTGGCTTTGAAAATCATGATTCTTTATTTATATTTGGTGCCAATATGTTTTTCTGGTTATTTGAGATAAAAAATAAGGTATCATGCGATATCTTTTCCACCATGACTGAGAATTTGACATTTTTTTAATCAGCAGACCATCCTACCAACAAATCTATGATTGACAGCATCAAGTGAATATTGAAAATGTATTGGGATGTACAGATGAACAGACATTAGTAAAACTTTAAAGCCCCTGAAATAAATTAATGTTGAACATCAGCACAAGCTCACTTGACCTTTTACAATGTTTTTATGCCAGGTGAGCTGAAAGGTGATAACAAGACATTTTCTAACAAAATCAATATGGGAACACATATGATTGTCCAAGTACATCAAGTGGGGACACACATGATAAGTCCTACTAAATGAGGACATGTTTGTGGAAATGTGGAGAAATCTTGAATCTTTATTTATATTTGCTGATAGTAGTTTTTTGGTAATTCTAAATCAGAGAAAAATGGACGCCACAGACACCAAGTGAACAAGCTTTGACCTGTAATGCCAGGTGAGCTGTTTAGTGGAAATTTTGAAATCATGATTCTTCATTTATATTTGGTGCCAATATGTTTTCTGGTTATTTGAGATAAAGAAATAAGGTATCATGCTGATATCTTTTCCACCAATGACTGGAGTTTGACACTTTTGTCAATCATCAGAATTCACTACCAACAAGATCTGAGATTGACAGCATAAAGTGATATATTGAAAATGTTTTGGGATGTACAGATGAACAAACATTAGTGAAATTTTAAACCCTGAAATAAATTAATGTTGAACATCAGCACAAGCTCCTTGACCTTTTACAATGTTTTATGGGTGAGCTGAAAGGTGATAACAAGACATTTTCTAACAAAATCAAATGGGACACACATATGATTGTCCAAGTACCATCAAGTGGGGAACACATGAAAGTCCTACTAAATGAGGACATGTTTAGTGAAATGTGGAGAAATCTTGAATCTTTATTTATAATTGCTGATAGTAGTTTTTCTGGTAATTCTAAATCAGAGAAGAAATGGACGACCACAGACACCAAGTTGAGGCACAAGCTTACATGACCTTTAATGCCAGGTGAGCTGTTTAGTGGAAATTTTGAAATCATGATTTTCATTTATATTTGGTGCCAATATGTTTTCTGGTTTTTAGAAAAGAAAGTTAAGGTACATGTATCATGCTGATATCTTTTCCACCATGACTGGAGAATTTGACACTTTTGTCAATCATACGATTGACAGCATAAATGATATATTGAAAATGTATTGGGATGTACAGATGAACAGACATTAGTAAAACTTTAAAGCCCTGAAATGAAATTAATGTTGAACATCAGCAAAGCTCACTGACCTTTTACAATGTTTTATGCCAGGTGACTGAAAGGTGATAACAAGACATTTTCTAACAAAATCAATATGGGACACACATATGATTGTGCAAGTACCATCAAGTGGGGACACACATGATAGAGTCCTACTAAAGAGGACATGTTTAGTGGAAAGTGGAGAAATCTTGAATCTTTATTTATATTTGCTGATAGTAGTTTTTGGTAATTCTAAATCAGAAGAAATGGACGATCACAGACACCAAGTTTAGGCACAAGCTTACATGACCTGTAATGCCAGGTGAACTGTTTAGTGGAAATTTTGGAAATCATGATTCTTCATTTATATTTGGTGCCAATATGTTTTTTCTGGTTATTTGAAATAAGAGAAATAAGGTATCATTGATATCTTTTCCACCAATGACTGGAGAATTTGACACTTTTGTCAATCATCAGACATCACTACCAACAAGATCTGTCATTGACAGAAGTGATATATTGAAAATGTATTGGGATGTACAGATGAACAGACATTTAAAACTTTAAAGCCCTGAAATGAAATTAATGTTGAACATCAGCACAAGCTCACTGACCTTTTACAATGTTTTATGCCAGGTGAGCTGAAAGGTGATAACAAGACATTTTCTAACAAAATCAATATGGGACACATATGATTGTCCAAGTACCATCAAGTGGGGACACACATGATGAGTCCTACTAAATGAGGACATGTTTAGTGGAAATTGGAGAAATCTTGAATCTTTATTTATATTTGCTGATAATAGTTTTTGGTAATTCTTCAGAGAAAAATGGACGACCACAGACACCAAGTGAGGAACAAGCTTACATGACCTTTAATGCCAGGTGAGCTGTTTAGTGAAATTTTGAAATCATGATTCTTCATTTATATTTGGTGCCAATATGTTTTCTGGTTATTTGAGATAAGAATTGGGTATCATGCTGAATTTTTCCACCAATGACTGGAGAATTTGACACTTTTGTCAATCATCAGACCATCATTACCAACAAGATCTGTGATTGACGCATAAAGTGATATATTGAAAATGTATTGGGATGTACAGATGAACAGACATTGTGAAACTTTAAAGCCCCTGAAATGAAATTAATGTTGAACATCAGCACAAGCTCACTGACCTTTTACAATGTTTTATGCCAGGTGAGCTGAAGGTGATAACAAGACATTTTCTAACAAAATCAATATGGGACACACATATGATTGTCCAAGTACCATCAAGTGGGGAACACATGACAGAGTCCTACTAAATGAGGACATGTTTAGTAGAAATGTGGAGAAATCTTGAATCTTTATTTATATTTGCTGATAGTAGTTTTCTGGTAATTCTAAATCAGAGAAGAAATGGACGACCACAGAACCTTGAGGCACAAGCTTACATGACCTTTAATGCCAGGTGAGCTGTTTAGTGGAAATTTTGAAATCATGATTTTCATTTATATTTGGTGCCAATATGTTTTCTGGTTATTTGAGATAAGATAAGGGTACATGTATCATTGATATCTTTTCCACCACTGACTGGAGAATTTGACACTTTTGTCAATCACTACGATTGACAGCATAAAGTGATATATTGAAAATGTATTGGGATGTACAGATGAACAGACATAAGTTTTAAAGCCCTGAAATGAAATTAATGTTGAACATCAGCAAAGCTCACTTGACCTTTACAATGTTTTATGCCAGGTGAGCTGAAGGTGATAAAAACATTTTCTAACAAAATCAATATGGGACACACATATGATTGTCCAAGTACCATCAAGTGGGGACACACATGATAGAGTCCTACTAAATGAGGACATGTTTAGTGGAAATGTGGAAAATCTTGAATCTTTATTTATATTTGCTGATAATAGTTTTTGGTAATTCTAAATCAGAAAAATGGACGACCACAACACCAAGTTTAGGCACAAGCACATGACCTGTAATGCCAGGTGAACTGTTTAGTGGAAATTTTGAGAAATCATGATTCTTCATTTATATTTGGTGCCAATATGTTTTCTGGTTATTTAGATAAAGAAATAAGGTATCATGCTGATATCTTTTCCACCAATGACTGGAGAATTTGACACTTTTGTTAATCAAGACCATCACTAAACAAGATCTTGATTGACAGCATAAGTGATATATTGAAAATGTATTGGGATGTACAGATGAACAGACATTAGTAAAACTTTAAAGCCCCTGAAATGAAATTAATGTTGAACATCAGCACAAGCTCACTTGACCTTTTACAATTTTTATGCCAGGTGAGCTGAAAGGTGATAACAAGACATTTTCTAACAAAATCAATATGGGACACACATATGATTGTCCAAGTACCATCAAGTGGGGACACACATGATAGAGTCCTACTAAATGAGGAATGTTTTGGAAATGTGGGAAATCTTGAATCTTTATTTATATTTGCTGATAGTAGTTTTTTGGTAATTCTAAATCAGAAGAAATGGACGACCACAGACACCAAATTGAGGCACAAGCTTACATGACCTTTAATGCCAGGTGAGCTGTTTAGTGGAAATTTGAGAAATCATGATTCTTCATTTATATTTGGTGCCAATATGTTTTCTGGTTATTTGAGATAAGAGAAATAAGGTATCATGCTGATATCTTTTCCACCAATGACTGGAGAATTTGACACTTTTGTCAATCATCAGACCATCACTACCAACAAGATCTGTCATTGACAGCATAAAGTGATATATTGAAAATGTATTGGGATGTACAGATGAACAGACATTAACTTTTAAAGCCCTGAAATGTAATTAATGTTGAACATCAGCACAAGCTCACTTGACCTTTTACAATGTTTTATGCCAGGTGAGCTGAAAGGTGATAACAAGACATTTTCTAACAAAATCAATATGGGAACACATATGATTGTCCAAGTACCATCAAGTGGGGAACACATGATGAGTCCTACTAAATGAGGACATGTTTAGTGGAAATGTGGAGAATTCTTGAATCTTTATTTATATTTGCTGATAATAGTTTTTTGGTAATTCTAAATCAGAAAAATGGACGACCACAGACACCAAGTTGAGGCACAAGCCATGACCTGTAATGCCAGGTGAGCTGTTTAGTGGAAATTTTGAAAATCATGATTCTTCATTTATATTTGGTGCCAATATGTTTTCTGGTTATTTGAGATAAGAATTAAGGTACATGTATCCCTGAGATCTTTTCCACCAATGACTGGAGAATTTGACACTTTTGTCAATCATCAGACCATCACTACCAACAAGATCTGTCATTGACAGCATAAAGTGATATATTGAAAATGTATTGGGATGTACAGATGAACAGACATTAGTAAAACTTTAAAGCCCTGAAATGAAATTAATGTTGAACATCAGCACAAGCTCACTTGACCTTTCAATGTTTTATGCCAGGTGAGCTGAAAGGTGATAACAAGAATTTTCTAACAAAATCAATATGGGACACACATATGATTGTCAAGTACCATCAAGTGGGGACACACATGATAGAGTCCTACTAAATGAGGACATGTTTAGTGGAAATGTGGGAAATCTTGAATCTTTATTTATATTTGCTGATAATAGTTTTTGGTAATTCTAAATCAGAGAAAAAATGGACGACCACAGACACCAAGTTTAGGCACAAGCTTACATGACCTGTAATGCCAGGTGAGCTGTTTAGTGGAAATTTTGAAATCATGATTCTTCATTTATATTTGGTGCCAATATGTTTTTCTGGTTATTTGAGATAAGAGAAGTTAAGGTATCATGCTGATATTTTCCACCACTGACTGGAGAATTTGACACTTTTGTCAATCATCAGACCATCACCCAACAAGATCTGTATTGAACATAAAGTGATATATTGAAAATGTATTGGGATGAACAGATGAACAGACATTAGTGAAACTTTAAAGCCCTGAAATGAAATTAATGTTGAACATCAGCACAAGCTCACTTGACCTTTTACAATGTTTTATGCCAGGTGAGCTGAAAGGTGATAACAAGACATTTTCTAACAAAATCAATAGGCACACATATGATTGTCCAATACCATCAAGTGGGGAAACATGATGAGTCCCTAAATGAGGACATGTTTAGTGGAAATGTGGAGAAATCTTGAATCTTTATTTATATTTGCTGATAATAGTTTTTTGGTAATTCTAAATCAGAGAAAAATGGACGACCACAAACACCAAGTTGAGGCACAAGCTTACATGACCTTTAATGCCAGGTGAGCTGTTTTGGAAATTTTAAATCATGATTTTCATTTATATTTGGTGCCAATATGTTTTCTGGTTATTTGAATAAGACAATTAAGGTACATGTATCATGCTGATATCTTTTCCACTATGGGAAACATTTTGTCAATACACATTGACACATAAAGTTATATTGAAAATGTTTGGGATGTAAATGAACATTAGTAAAATTTAAACCCTAAATGAAAAATGTTGAACACAGCACAAGTTGACCACAATGTTTTATGCCAGGTGACTGAAAGGGAAACAAACATTTTCTCAAAATAATTGGGCCAATATGTTGTAATAATAAGTGGGGACACACATGATAATCCACAAATGAGGACATTTTGTAAATTAGAAATCTTGAACTTTATTTATATTTTTGAAAATGTTTTTGGAATTCAAACAGAAAAATGGAGCCAAGAAAAGTTGAGGCAAAGCTTACTGACCTTTTAATGCCAGGTGAGCTGAGTGGAAAAAAACATTTCTTCATTTAATTTGGGCAATATGTTTTTCTGGATTTGAGATAAAAGAAGTTAGGAATGTAATCAATCTTTTAATGGAAATTTTTTTGTCAATCATCGACCACACCGTTGACAGCATAAAGTGATATATTGAAAATGTATTGGGATGTAAGAGAACAGACAATGGAACTTTTAAAGCCCTGAAATGAAATTAATTTGAACATCACAAAGCTCATTGACCTTTTAAATGTTTTATGCCAGGTAGCTGAAAGGGATAACAAGACATTTCTTACAAAATCAATATGGGAACACATAGATTGTCCAAGTACCATCAAGTGGGGAACACATGATGAGTCCTACTAAATGAGGACATGTTTAGTGGAAATGTGGAGAAATCTTGAATCTTTATTTATATTTGCTGATAATAGTTTTTGGTAATTCTAAATCAGAGAAAAAGGACGACCACAACACCAATTTAGGCACAAGCACATGACCTTAATGCCAGGTGAGCTGTTTAGTGAAATTTTGAAATCATGATTCTTCATTTTATTTGGTGCCAATATGTTTTCTGGTTATTTGAGATAAGAGAATGGTACATGTGAATCTTTTCCACCAATGACTGGAGAATTTGACACTTTTGTCAATCATCAGACCATCACTACCAACAAGATCTGTATTGACAGCATAAAGTGATATATTGAAAATGTATTGGGATGTACAGATGAACAGACATTAGTAAAACTTTAAAGCCCTGAAATGAAATTAATGTTGAACATCAGCACAAGCTCACTAGACCTTTTACAATGTTTTATGGGTGAGCTGAAAGGTGATAACAAGACTTTTCTAACAAAATCAATATGGGACACATATGATTGTCCAAGTACCATCAAGTGGGGACACACATGATAGAGTCCTACTAAATGAGGACATGTTTGTGGAAATGTGGAGAAATCTTGAATCTTTATTTATATTTGCTGATAATAGTTTTTGGTAATTCTAAATCAGAGAAAAAGGACACCACAGACACCAAGTTGAGGCACAAGCTTACATGACCTTTAATGCCAGGTGAGCTGTTTAGTGGAAATTTTGAAATCATGATTCTTCATTTATATTTGGTGCCAATATGTTTTCTGGTTATTTGAGATAAAGAAGTTAAGGCATGTATCATGCTGAATCTTTTCCACCAATGACTGGAGAATTTGACATTTTGTCAATCATCAGACCATCCCAACAAACGGATTGACAGCATAAAGTGAATATTATTTTGGAA
>JAASAO010001479.1:0-20135 GCA_017311375.1 Mytilus coruscus | reverse complement strand
TTTGTTGGCTACAATTAAAAGGCGATTTTCTGGCATAACAGAAATTGGGGCTCGTCCGGGATAACGTTAATATCTTATTAAAAATTTTTCAGTATTTTTATTAGAACTAGCCAACAAAATTCTACAATATGGCATTTGATGCCGGTAAATTTTGAAAACGCCAGACCTGGAAGGGTTTGATAATTTAAATAAAGAGGAACTAGTGTTGCTTGCTAAACATCTGAAATTAGACTTTAGAGTATCTATGAGAAAACAAATTATAAAAAATTTGGTAATAGACAAACTAGTTGACGCAGAAATTTTAGGTGAAGAGGCTCTTGAACTCAAAGTCGAAAATGTTGATGCTTTCAAATTAAAACAGCTTGAATTAGAACATGAACTTAAATTAAAACAATTGGAAAAAGAAAAAGAAGAAAGGCAGGCAGAACTTCAAATGAAGGAACGGATAGAGATGGAGAAGATGAAAGAAAAAGAGAAAGAAAAAGAAGATGACTTTAAATTAAAACAGGCAGAACTTGAAATGAGAGAAAGGTTAGAGATTGAGAAAATGAAAATTGAAATGGCAAAAGAAGAAAGCAACACTAAGTTCCAATCAAAATCAGAACATTTTAATTTTGATGCAGCAAAAATATACGTTTGGTTCCCAAATTTTGTGAAAAACAGTTGACAAATTTTTCCACAGTTTGAGAAAATTGCTCAAAATTTGAAATGGCCGAAGCCTTTTGGACTACAATGCTGCAAAGTGTTTTTGAGGGCAAGGCCGCTGAAATTTACTGAGCACTTTCATCAGAAAATAGTTCTGATTATGACAAGGTTAAAAGGAAGTTTTAAAAGCTTATGAGCTAGTGCCAGAAGCATATAGACAGAAATTTAGGTCTTATAAAAGTTTGATTCACAAACCTATGTTGAATTTGCTAGGAAAAAGAAGATCTGTTTGATAAATGGCTTACGTCAAAGACAATAGATAAAAATTTTGATAATTTAAGACAATTGATGTTATTAGAAGAGTTCAAGCAGTGTGTTCATTTAGACTTAAAACACATTTAGATGACAAAACTGTTGAGACATTACAAGATGCAGCTGTTATTTCCGATAATTATACCCTTTCACACAAGAGAAGTTTCAAAGGTCAAAATTTTAATACTTCAGTGGAAATTTCAAGAATCAAAGCACTGAGCGTATTGATAGTAAGCCTGTTGCACAGAATAAGAGTCAGTCTAGTTATAATATGTCTAATCCAAAATTTGATACTTTTGAGAAGAAGTCACTGACTTGTGCTTATTGTAAGAAGAATGGTCACCTGATGGCTGATTGTTTTATACTCCAGAAGAAGAATGAAAGAGGTAATAAGCCAAAGACCAGTGCTTGTACGACACCCCGTGTTACCAATACGTTGGAATGTCCTGCGAGTCAGGCTTTTAAGTCCAGTTTTGTGATTACATGGAGGATTATTAACCTTTTATGTCTGATGGGTTTGTTTCTATTTTGATAATACTACTCTTCAGCCTATTAAGATTTTACAGGACACTGGAGCTTCTCAGTCTTTATTGTTAGAAGGTGTGGTGCCTTTGTCCGAGGAGACTTCTGTTGGTACCTCCGTTTTGTTACAAGGTGTGGAGTTAGGTTGTATAGATGTTCCCTCCATCGTATTTATCTGAAGTCAGATTTGATTACTGGACCAGTTGTTGTGAGTGTTCGTCCTAATCTCCTGTTGAGGGTGTTTCATTATTGCTAGGAAATGATCTAGCTAGGAACAAAGTGGTTGCTGAACCAATTGTTACCAGTGAACCGGTGGTGGATGTTAAATCACCTGAAGATGATGCTGAACTGTATCCAGCTTGTGTCGTTACTAGGGCGATAGCTAGAAAACAACAAAATGAGGATTTGCAAGACGACCAGTTTGATTACATGGACCTTTCTGACACCTTTCTAGCCGACATTGAAGGTCCCGGTAGCTCAGAGAAGGCCGTAATAAGACCACCTAGTATTAGCAAGAAGGTAGTTATGCCATGGCCAGACGTAAACAGCCATTCATTAGACAGACGGAAATTTATTGAAGAACAAAATAAAGACCCTGAGGTTCTTCAGCTCTGCAAGAGGGCTCAACCACAGGAAGAAGCAGACAAAGTGGCCGAATGTTGTTACCATCAAGACGGCATTTTAATGAGAAAGTGGAGGCCCCTGATGCTACCCCGGAGGAGGAATGGAGAGTGGTACATCAAGTGGTGGTGCCTAAAGTTTATAAGCAAGACATTATTGGTCTTGCCCATGACACCTCCTTGACTGGACACTTAGGTATAAGGAAGACTTGCCTTAAGATCTTACAGCATTTCTACTGGCCAAGACTAAGAAGTGATGTCGCAGAATACTGCAAATCATGCCATATATGCCAGGTTGTTGGTAAGCCTAACCAGAAAATACCACCAACACCACTTCTGCCTATTCCAGCCTTTGAAGAACCTTTCAGGCGAGTACTCATTGATTGCGTTGGACCTTTACCGAAGACCAAGACCGGAAATGCGTATTTATTGACAATCATGTGTACCTCCACTCGCTTTCCTGAGGCTATTCCGTCAAGGAATATCAAGACACCTACTATTGTCAAAGCTCTGATCAAATTTTTCGCGCTAGTAGGACTTCCAAAGTCTATACAGTCCGACCAGGGTTCAAATTTCATGTCAGGTTTATTTCAGCAAGTCGTGTACCAGTTAGGGATTGCTCAGTATATGATTGATTGTTGGTTGCTTAACGTCCAGTGGCAAATATTTCATGCAAATTCAGGACGAGAACAAATTAAGAATAAATACAATAGGTAGGTTCTGTAATAGGGGCGTCCGGGATTAAGGTCGGAGAAATTTAGACTACCACGGGAAATGAGGGTATATTGGATAGCGACAGAAATTTAGCCTTGCATCAGGTCACCTACGGACCCTCAAAGAGTTGTTGCAGGGTTCTTAACGTGCAAAGAGCGTGGCACTCTCTTTACACGAGGCATCGGATTTAACGTCCCATTCTGACCGGACGTGGCTGCAAATTTGTACATCCCGCACAGCCAAACGGACGCCCCACTTTAGCACGGGTTTTACTGCCGGTCGGAGGAAGACCAATGGTGACCATACTTCTATTCCCCAGTCACCCTTGGGGTTTGCTCAGTATAGGTCAAGTGCTTATCATCCAGAATCTCAAGGTGCCTTAGAACGTTTTCATCAAACAATGAAGAACATGATCAGAACTTTTGTCTTCAGTTTGACAGGGATTGGGATGATGGTGTTAACTTTTACTTTTGCGGTCCGAGAGGCTGTTCAAGAATCCTTGGTTTTAGTCCCTTTGAGTTGGTATTTGGTCATACTGTAAGGGACCTTTAAAATTGATTAAGGAAAATGGCTTCCTGAACACACTGACTTGAATCTTCTAGACTATGTATCTAGATTCAAAGAAAAATTGTATACTGCTTGTCAAATTGCTCAGAACAATTTAAAACTGTTCAGAATAAGATGAAAATATGGTATGACAAAGATGCCAGGGACAGATTTTTGAGCCTGGTGATAAGGTACTTGTATTTTGCCAGTCCCTGGACATCCATTACAAGCTAAATATTGTGGTCCTTATACCATAGAGAGTAAAATCAATGATTTGAATTATATTGTAAAACACCAGGTCGGCGTAAACAAAATAGAGTGTGTCACATTAATATGTTAAAACCATATTTTGAGCATACTAATGAAGGTGAGAGTAAACCAGTTGCCACTTTAGCCATGGTTAAATTGGAGAACAATCATGACAAACCAGATGTAATTGAACCACCTTTTAGTTCTAAAACTATGAAAGAGACAGTTAGATTGAAAAATTCAGAAATTTTGTCAAATTTAGATTCAAAACTTGCACATCTGTCTTTTGATCGTAGAGAAAATTAAAAGCCTTGGTTTTTCTTTCAAAATCTTTTTCCAGATGTGCCAAACAAAACCACTGCTGTTTGTCATGATGTCGATGTGTGCTTCTCCAATTAAGCAACATCCTTACCGGCTCAATCCACTCAAACTTGAATGTATGAGACAAGAAATTAAATATATGCTTGACAATGATATTATTGAGCCGAGTAACAGTGAATGGAGCTCTCTCCTTGTCTGCTTGTGCCCAAACCAGATAAAACCTTTCGTTTCGTAACTGATTTCAGAAAAGTAAATTCTGTTTCAAAATCTGATTCCTATCTGATTCAAGGATACACGACTGCATTGATAACATTGGACAAGCAAAATTTGTGAGCAAATTTGATTTATTGAAAGGTTACTGACAAGTCCCATTGACACAGAGAGCTCGAGAAATATCAGCTTTTGTCACACCAGATGGCTTATCTCAATATACTGTAAAGCCGTTTGGCATGAAAAGTGCTCCAGCTACATTTCAAAGAATGATCAATAATGTTATAAAAGATTTAGACTGTTGTTATGCTTATATTGATGATCTTATTGTATGTAGTGATAGTTGGGAAGAGCATTTAACACATTTATATGATACTTTTGATAGATTGTCACAATCAAATTTGACTGTAAATCTTGGTGAAAGTGAATTTTGCCAGGCCACTGTTGATTATTCAGGGCATACAGTTGGCAAAGGTCAAGTGAAACCTATTACGGCTAAAGTGGATGCAATTACCAAATTTCCTCCTCCTACAAATAAAAACAAGTTATGAGATATTTAGGCATGATTGAATTTTACAGGAAATTCTGTTCAAATTTTGCTACTGTTGTTCAACCGTTGACTCATCTTTTACGGAAAGATTCTAAATTCATCTGGAGTGAAAATTGTCAAAGCGTTTTGAAAATAGCAAATCACTTTTAATTAACAGTCCAGTTCTGATCACTACAGACTTTGAAAACAATTTAAACTTGCTGTTGATGCAAGCGATGTAGGAGTTGGAGCTGTTTTATATCAGGAAACAGATGATAATGTTGAAAACCTATATCATATTTTTCTAAGAAATTAGATAAACATCAGAAAAATTATTCAACTATTGAAAAGAGTGTTTTGCACTGTTGTCTGTACTTCAACATTTTGATGTATATTTAAATCCCACTGTGCATCCTATTCTTGTTTATACTGATCATAATCCTCTCACCTTCATACATAAAATGAAAAACAAGAACCAGAGATTGACTAGGTGGAGTTTATTGTTACAGGAATATGATGTTATTGTAAAACATATTAAAGGTAAAGATAATGTAATAGCAGACGCTTTATCTAGAACTTATTAAAACACTGTGTATATACTATGCATTTTGTACATATTATTCATGAAAAGTTTTTGTTACACTCAAACTTTTTTAAGGGGAGGTGTTATGATATTGTAACTATCATATTTATTTAGTTGGCCTAATTTGTTTTGTGTGGCCTAAGAATGTTTACATTATATTTTGTTATATTGTGTACAAATTATACACATTGTGTTACAACTATGCAGTTTAGAATTCACTGGAACAATCACTAATACTCATGGAATGATTAGAACTTTCTATTTCACTTACATAATGTTTCCAGAATGATCACAACAAAAGATGCGTAATTTATATTTCTAGCGTTGTCTAGAAGTTTCCGTTTGAGTATTTAAATGCAGAACCCAAAAGTTAGTTGAATATAGAGATTTAGACATAGACATAGATAGACTTAGACATCGATAGACATCAACATTCTCAGCAGTTGGATTGACACTTTTATTTACAAACTACATCATACTAAATTGTGACCAATTGGATATAATATTCTGTGGATTCCGAGAAGATTTCCGGATAAAGAAAAGATAAAAGATTGGACATATATTTTGACAGTTAAGTTGACATTTCATTTTATGTAATACTTCTTGTAAACTTGTGTATAATAAATCTTGTTAAATTTTAATATTGATTTGTGTCTTTTGTTGGCTACAATTAAAGGCGATTTTCTGGCATAACACTATTCGCAAGTGTAACAATGTGTAAATATGTAAGAAAGATTATCAAAGATCTGCAATTAATTTCGAATTATTTTAGACAAATGATACAGGAATCCTTACCTCCGACGTAGTTGGTTTGAAACAGATAGAGTTTATGTCAAATGTGGTAGGTCTGAACTGGTTGTTAGCTTAATTCTTGGCTCATCAACACATGTACAGTTTTTATAATCCACTGAATGGACATTGTATAAACACTTTTTTTAATGAATAATCATCCAGTTGGTGTTGTATGTTTATTTAAATGGTACAATCGGTTGGTGTTGTATGTTTATTTAAATGGTACAATCGGTTGGTGTTGTATGTTTATTTAAATGGTACAATCGACAAGGAGTGTATCACCTAAAACGAACGAGATTCACCTTTAACATGAAGGAGGATCTTCATTAATCGAGATTAAGCATATCGTTTATATCTATAATGCAAACCTCTCTCTCCTTTTTGTTCCTAGATACTGAACTTATATCTATCAAAATATCATGTTTTGTACAGACTTTCCAACTCGTGCATTTTCCCGTACATTTCCAATGTAAAAATGATTATGTAATTACAGTGTACATCACAGCAAGTTTCGATTGCTCAATGACGTCAATTACGCCGATTGAACTCTGGTCAACCGGTGTAAATCATTATATATATGGAACTCAAAATTGGTCTAGTAAGTTTAAATAAGAAACAAATAAAAGATGTGTCTGAGGACAGGAATGCCCCCGTTCAAGCTTTGCAATTTTCCAAGTTAAAAATGGGCGTAACTCTAGAACGGTTAATGTCTTACTGCCCAAATAAGAACACCGTCTGCATGTTGTGGTTCCTAGCATTGTATATGCGTTTCATTAAATTTGCATGAGGCAAACTCAAGTTAGACTGCGGAAACGAAAATGGGATGGACGAAAAGACGGAGACGGACGGTCATGGGTAACACTTAATGCCACCGTCGCTTTCGGCGGGGACATAAAAAACCAATAAATTCAATAAGTATTTATATTTCTCAACAGGTCAAGTTGGATGTGGTCATTTTACACACACAGGGCAAGTGTGAACTACATATGTTTACCTAACAACCCGGACGTCGCACAGCCTCTGAAATTACATGATCATTACGCTTATCTATATGGAGCAGAATACGAAATATTTGACTATAACAAACCCCATGGAATCAAGTCTGGTATTGGTCAACATGATGTCGCTTGCGCAGCATGCCTAGCAAAAGGAAAAATATCATCAATCTTGATACCAGGTAAATAAACTCATCATAGATACAATGATTGAATTTTGTATTTGCCAAATAAAGTACGAGGTTGAAGAGCATTGAGGACCAAAAATCGTTTTAAACATTTTGCATTGCATTTCTCTCGGATAAATATATACTTTCTAGTTATACCATATTTCAGAGCTGCATTTCCTATCAGGATATCCTTGATAGAGACTTGCTGATTACAATGCACAATTAAACCAAGAGTTCCATGTGGTGATGTTGGAATATTCCAATCGCCAATTTTACGGTTGCCATCAGTAGTTGGTCGACTGTTATGGAATGTATGTTTCACAGAAGACGACATAAATGTTCCAATTGTTGTTGTTATTGGTTTTGGTAGGCGGCTTATTTATATAGTAATTGCGCATTAAATCCATATAACATAGATATTATATTATATTCGCGAGTAGTTATATGAAACTGTGACGAAGAGGGTTGACATGTAACTATAAAGTATATATATATATGTTTATAAAAAAAATCATATTGAAAGGGGAATAACAAATGATAGTCCTAATGAAATGTAAAATATTTACTGATAGAGTCTTGTTATGTTCATAATAGTGTTTAGACATTTTATCAGGTTGTTCACATTTGTGTCGTCTGTGAAATACAGTATATCTTGATAAAAAATAAAAATAAAGATCTCCTTTTTGAATGATTTCTCGCTAAAATCCTACTTTAATCTTGAATTTCTATACTATATCCTGGTAAATGTTTTGCAGTAGTTTCCAAGTAGTGCAGCTGAAAGGAAACATATGAATTCCAATTGTTTCTCCCGACTGCACTCCCGAACTTTGGAAACATTATGGGCGTAAGGATAAAGTATGTAAGATTATTGGCTAATAATTTAATAAATTAAGTCATGAGCCTGTTGTTCAGTATTTTTTTTTATATAGATTAGACTGTTGGTTTTCCTGTTTGAATTGTTTTACACTAGTCATTTGGGGCTCTTTATGGCTTGCTGTTCGGTGTGAGCCAAGAGCCCGTGTTGAAGGCCGTACTTTGACCTATAATTGTTAACTTTTATACATTGTGACTTAGATGGAGAGTTGTCTCATTTGCACTCATAACACATCTTCGTATTTATACGTTATTTATATGTTAATGTGTTTTGTTTGCTTTTATTAATTTATAATAATATGACCGTAATTGTCGGTTTGTTACACTCTTGAATTGATATTGTATTGTCTTTTTTAATTACCTTTTCTTTTGTTTTTAACATAATATACTGTTAAATTAGTAAGACAAATTTTAGTGACACCGTCAAAGAAAAGGCTGTAGCAAATGCTTCTATTCTTAAATATTTGAGGGTAATGTGCTTATGTTTGTTCGTTTTCCAATGTTCCAATTGTCGAATCTACAATCCCGTCCTCCTCTTCTTGAATATGACCTGACGTATTAGACTTATCACTGCGTTTGTACTTACAGGAGCTGCACGACAGGTCCCACATGTGAACAGGATCTACTTACCATTCCGAACCACCTGAGTTCACCCTCGGTTATTGGTGGGGTTTGAGTTGCTCCGTGTTCAGTGTTCTATATTTCTTGTTTGCAATATGGATTAGATATTTGGTATGATATATCGTACAGTTAATTCGCTTTCTTAATTCACCCTGCTTAACCGAATACTTTTCTTAAATAAAGTTATCTCCCAGTTCACTGTTTGTCTTGTGAGCGATTTTCCTGTATTACTATATTATTGTTCATCCTCAAGCTTTAATTTATTTGTACCACAGAGAACACATTAATTACCGGTCATATGTAACAAGCTAATACGTAAAATGAAATATTTTTTTAAATGTATAGAAATTTATAAAGAATCAATGAGGTTTCTAATTGTGTGAAATACCATATTAATGTACGTACTGTAAACACCCCTTCATATGTACCACACATCACCATTTTAACATGTCGTACTCCAATTTATGTATTGTTTCTATGCATGTATACTTAATATTCTGCTGCAACATTTTGTTTACGGGTGAAGGTTTTATTCAACTTGTGTTTCATTCATTATGCATATTTTAGTAAATATAATTCTAATAGAAATTTTTGTATTTATTAGTTGTTGATGGCTTTCAACCAACTTTCAGTAATTGCGAGTACTCTTAGATCGGTACTTTGTAACTTTCATCTTTATGTTAGTTGTTTTTGTTCTTCATGCCGATTTGATTAGTCACGCTATTTCGAACAGAATGTTTTCAGTTTGTTCGAATGTTGTACTGTAATGCCTTTGTCCCAAGTTACAGGGAGGGAGAGTTTAGCGCTCACACACAAGTTTAATCCCGTTACATTCTGTAAGTACCTTTCCCAAGTCAGGAGCCAATAATTTAGCATTTGTGGTTTAGTGCTGCATGTTGTATCCATTTTCGTTTGAAATGTTGTATATTTTGTCATGTCAGGGCATTTACTAGCTGACAATACGGTATGGATTTTGCTCACTGTTGAAGACCGTACGGTAATATATAATTAGTGGAATCCACGTCAGTTGAACTTTAATGGAACTGTCACAGGGCAAACCATGCACATCTTCTACTTGTTATACGATATGTTTAGATTAAAACCAAATGGTAAATATTTCAGGAAGGAAAACTTGTTACAATGGATGGACAAAAGAATACGAAGGAATTTTAATGGCAGGATACCATAGTCATGCTGCTGCATCAGAATACGCATGCGTAGATAAAGACACTGAAGCTATAGCAGGTGGATCTAACAACGAAAATGGAAAATTATTTTATCCTGTAACAACAGCGTGCGGGTCACTTAAATGTCCGCCATATACAGCGGGCACAGAAGTATTGTGTGTCGTTTGCTCAAAATAGCAATGGCAAGATATTGTTTTAGTTAAATGTTGTTAGTCAAAGTTGTTAGCAAATTATAAAATCCTTCAATATTGCGAGACCGCCTAAGCCAAAATTCATCAAATATTTCACAAATGATCTCAAAAGAAGACATTTACTTTTCAATATAGACACTGAAAAGTTTTTCTTATCATTAAAAGCAAACAGAGCTTATACCCAATAAGTTATATTAGTGTTTTATCTGATACAAAACCTTACTTCTCTTTTAATTATTAAATGATATTATATTATGCTTCAAACTATTGTTAGTACTATTAGCTTAAAATATTTAAATATTCCCTACACACGATTGATTGATTGATTGTTGGTTGCTTAACTTCCAGTGGCAAATATTTCATGCATGTTCAGGACAATAATAGATTAAACAATGAATTCAATTTGTTGTTCCTAAAATAGAGACCGTCCGGGATCAAGGTCGGGAAATTTTGACTGCCCTGGAAAATAAGGGTCTGTTGGATAGAGACAAACATTTTGCCTTGCAACAGGCCGCATAAGGACCATTCAAAACGCACTGAGAGCGTGGCATTATCTCTACACCATCGGATTTAACGTCCCCTTCTAACCAGACGTGGCTGCGTATTTATCGTCCCGAACAGCCAAATGGACGCCCCACTATGGCTCAGAAGAAGACCAAGAGTGACCATATTTCTATTTCCAAGTCACCCTTGGAGGTTTTAGCAGAAACAGAGGTCTCCTAAACAATACTAACTACAAAGAGTTTATTTATTTCTTGGGAACAAGAAGTGTGATGTTCACCAATTAGGAATAGAAAGAGATGTGTATGCACCAATGGGACATACATCAATGACATAAAGACCAAAATGACATCTAGATGTCATCATACGGTATTCATCAATGAACTGTTTGTACATACTAGTAATTAAGCCCTTAAACAGTTTGAAAAAGTTTGTACATAATTAAGCTCTTAAACTATTTCAAAAAATAGACATATAAATCAAAGATCTGCAATCAACATCAAATTGTCAAAATAAAAATCAAAAATTCATAACGATATGACATAAAACAGCTACTGGCGGGTTTGTTTTAACCGAAGACTAGCACACAATCAACTTGACATGTGGACATTATATAATTTACACATACCTGAGAAGGTGAGAGAGCAGGGCTCTTTTACAAAAGATCTTACGATTAAATCTGATCATAAGTTATAATGAAATGCTTCATGATTTACCTGATTTTTACTCTGACGAATTTTTGTGAAATGAGTCGCAGATTGTTAACCGGAAAAACATTGTCAACCGGGCAAATGTTGAAAATTCGCTCTAACACCCTCTCAGCTTCGTGCTATTTATCTTATTATATTGAAGGTTCTTTCATTTGTAAATTGACAATATATAAATAACACATAGCTGAGAGGGTGATAGAGCAGATTGTTACCACGAGAAAACATTGTCCACTGAGGCGAAGCCAAGGTTGACAATGTCTTTTCGAGGGTAAGAATCTGCTCTATCGCCCTCTCAGATATTTGTTATTTAATTTATTATACTGAATATTCTGTTATTACTATCTTTTAAATTTCAAATTCAAAGTAATAAGCTATGACGTCTTGTACATAACAACCATCCGTATTTAATAAAGCGCACACTTGATCAAGCGTCTCTTTGAAGGGTAATAGAGTATTGTCCATAGAATAGAGTAAATTGTCTCCCTCGTATTAACCCATCTGAATCTGGCATTTTGACATGAAGTATATAAAATAAATTGTCTCCCGCTGAGCCGTAGGAAAGAGTAAAATTTCTCACTCTAATTAACCAATCAAAATCTGGCATTTTAACGTGACGTATAATAATATCAAGAATCCTACAGAAATATAAGATTACTAAATGCAAGATTTAAAAAAAAATCATTTTGTTTTAAGAAAAAAACCAAAACAATATAGATATACTTGTTTTTATCACATTATTATAACAAAAGACACAAATCTAAAGAAAATGTACAATGCCATCATCTTAACTACTACTAACAGTGTATCCATACCATAAAATACTGGAACTGTCTTAACTTAACTATGTAGGAAGTTTATCTATAGACAATCTTTTATGGTTAGGGTTCTTATTTTCTCTTGTAAGGAACATGTTTTCATGTTTGGTCAGTCAATTATATTATTAAACGATAGAATTGTTCACTCCTAAATACATCCCTTATGATTGGATTGCTAAATTTTGTGAAATGTTGGATTCTTTTCTTACCTTACAAATATAAAACGGCAATATTTTGATTAATTTTTCTCATTCTATTTTTAGGAGGTAGCAACAAGGAGTGTGCGTATATGTGTTTTATTCTTTAGATAAATACTTAATTTTGCCATAATCGGTCACAATTGTTATGATACAGATGTACAGGACTTCGGGATACTGTTTGCAAAACAACAGAGACACATACACGCAGCTATACTATAATGATTTTTTGTAAAACGATCATGTTTTGGAATGAAAACAGAAAAAAGTCCCGCTGCATCTTTCAATACTTGAAAAAAAATGAATATCGGTTGGATATTCATCAGACAACAATCTTATTTAATTCTAAGTAATTGAAATTCAAATAAGGAAGTCAGGTTGAAGATACCAATGTGGGAATAATCGTGCTATTGAAATGCACCATAACTGTAATACAAACGAGAATGAATATACATTGTAAATCTATCGCGTTGAACTCACTAAGTCTTCCTTAAACATGTTAAATACGAATTTCGTGATTTATTAACAATATATAGTTTAACCTATTTTGAACGAATACTTATTAAATTAAGTGATGTAATATCGATATAAAATGTAACCATTTATATCTGTCTTGAATAATCATTAATATTTTTTTTTTTTGGTGAAAACGAGTTAGATTGTCATAATGAATGATTCAAGGCATAGTGTCAATTCACGGTTTCAGAATCTAATGCATTCTGGGTAATATTTTCAAGAGTGTACATTAAAATGTTGTGATTGGTTGAAAACGTCCAAAGCAATTGAAATTTAACCAATTTTGGGGTACGAACAATGAGATTACCCATCGTCCTTTATATTCCCAAACGACGAATATCCCCTGATTTTGTTTATATTAGGTCCAATTCCAAAGGTCTTTTAATATTCACTTAAATTCACAATATCACAGTTTCATGTGTGTCTCCAAACGTCTAATGATAGCTCAAAACTGCAACTTAATTTTGATAACTTGTTCAAAAGGATATAGCATGACATTCGTTGTGTTTGTAGAGAATGCTACGTTTAAATACTAGTAACATGTCAATTTTGCAATTTTGTATCAAAAAGTATTCAAAAGATATATGTGGTGTTTATATCTCGTTTTTATGTTATCGAACTACTAGAATGTAAAATTCGGGATAAATGTGTATAAATGATATACTATGGACTCTCTTATATTCAAATGTGATTAGGATTTGAAAACTTGAAAATGTAGACCCTGTGAGGGAAACAAATACAGAGGAAATAAGACAAACTTCTTTGTCCAAATATCGGTGTTCATAGTTCCTATTTATAGGTAAGTGATTAAAAGTTCTGTAATTCATTAAAACGGAATTTAAAATTGATATTGGGTCCTTAGGTGACCTGTTGCAAGGCTAAATTTCTGTCCCTATCAATATACCCTCATTTCCCGTGGCAGTCCAAATTTCTTTGACCTTAATCCCGGACGTCTCTATTACAGAACCTACCTATTGTATTTATTGTTAATTTGTTCTCGTCCTGAATATGCATGAAATATTTGACACGGGACGTTAAGCAACCAATAATCAATAAATCATAAAATTGATATTAACTAACCAAATCGGTTATTCAGGATAAGGAAAGTGTATCCCGATGCTTTTGGTGCTCTTTATATAAAATAAAAAGATGGAAAGGAATTATAATGTATGACAAAAAGTTATCAACAAACCCCAAGGCGGACTGGGGAATAGAAATATTGTCACTCTTGGTCTTCTTCCGACCAGCAGTAATATCCTTGCCAAAGTGGGGCGTCGGTTTGGCTGTGCGGGATTTACAAGTACGCAGCCACGTCCGGTCAAAAAGGTGACGTTAAATCCGATGTCTCGGGTAAAGAGAGTGCCACGCTCTTTGCACATAAAGAACCCTTGAAACAACTCTTTGATGGGTCCGTAGATGGCCTGTTGCGAGGCAAAATGTAAGTCCTTAGTCAATGTACTCTCATTTTCTAGTAGTAGTCTAAATTCCCCCGACTCTTATCCCGGACGGCCTCTATTACATGACCTACCTATTGTAGTTATTGTTGATTTGTTGTCGTCCTGAACATGAATTAAATATTTGCCACTGGACGTTTAGCAACCAACAATCAATCATTATCTCAACGATTACAATATGTGTTCAAAGATCCCAATTACACTGCATTTGAAAAATATTTGAAAGTTTATTCTGAATTAAATGTGTGCATTTGGTTGTTTAACCCCCAATCTTTCCTCGAACGGGTTCCAGTCATCCATAGATGTCTGGCTGATGTTCTTTCAATCTCTAATTCACGACAAACTTCTGTTTGTCAATTAATTACGTTACATCGTATAATCAATATATGATAAAAGTAATTATGAACTGGTTAAACATCTTCCATGGTAAATATCACACGCACTCTAGAACAAAATAATATACGGACACGCTTACTTGAATTGCAAGCTGACAAGATAACTGTCCACAAGAAGATATGCCCTACCTAGACACATTATTCGGACTCCGTGCGACCCAACCAGTTTTTGCTCTTACTCCTAAATACTGTCTTCTTATCGGGCCTTTAATCAGATATTGAGCTTTCGATTGTAATTTTAAACGCAATGAAAGAATGTGATTTGTATTATGATCATGAAGAATATCAAAATAAAAAAATCAAGCACACTTCTTGTGATAATAATAAACCCAATGCATAAAAGAGACGTGTATAATGTATATAAATAGTATTAGATTACATAGACTTATGCACACTTCAGATGGTAATTATAAAACGCAGTGTATAAATTTGAAATATAACATATCCATAAAGAATATAAGAATAAAAAAAAAATTACACACTTCCGATGTTTGTCTTAAAATCAGTGTATCATGGTGTATTGAAGTGAAGTATTACATGTCCATACGGATTATATGAATAAGAAACATACAATTTCGATTGCAATTTTAATCGCAGTTTATGAGATTGAAGTGCAAATGTTTATTAAGAATATAAGAATACAAAAAATAAGACTCACTTCCAATTTTATTCTCCAAAGCAAGTCTTAGAAAGTGAAGTGTAACATGTCAATAAGCTTCTTTTTTCTTCGTATAAGCTTCCTCTAATAGGAACACCCCT
Organism: Mytilus coruscus; assembly: GCA_017311375.1. Classification (NCBI taxonomy): domain Eukaryota; kingdom Metazoa; phylum Mollusca; class Bivalvia; order Mytilida; family Mytilidae; genus Mytilus; species Mytilus coruscus. The sequence goes on along the minus strand of JAASAO010001479.1, from coordinate 4,708 downwards.
CTTTTAAGGGTAATATGGTTAAAAGTCTTTTAACTATATACTCACTCCGTAAATATATATACAGTTGCTAAAATCTAAAATAGACTTAAGTTTCTGAAAATGAGTAATAATTATCAACAGCCATTAGTTAGATAGTTTATTCTCATTAAACCATGCAAGTACAAAAGAGGACGAAAGATACCAGAGGGACAGTCAAACTCATAGATTGAAAATAAACTGACAACGCCATGGCTAAAAATAAAAGACAAGCAGACAAATAATAGTACAGAAGACACAACATAGAAAACTAAAGACTAAGGAACACGAACCCCACCAAAAACTGGGGTGATCTCAGGTGCTCGGAAGGGTAAGTAGATGCTGTTCCACATGTGGCACCCGTCGTGTTGCTTATGTTATTACAAATCCGGTAAATAGTCTAATTCGGTAGGTCACATTCGTGAAAAGGGAAGGGTATTGTAATTACGACATAAGGAACATATCCGATATCATTTGTGAAACGGTTATTCCATAACGGTCAACCAACTCGTGATGGCGTCCGTCAAATTTTCAAAGGGATGATTGCAACTTCATCATTTGGAACTCTTGGTTTAATAGCTTCCTTGTGAGCAGCAATCCTCTATCAAGGAAATCATGATAGGAAATACAAGCCCGGGAATATCGTATCGATTGGGAGATATATACTCCGTATGCAGGCGCTGCTGGAATGTTGCTACATAGAAATGGAAAGTTCACAATTGGGAAGCTGAAATCATCTCTTTTGTCGTAAAGTTTTGTTTTCAACCGACCCTCATTGTCAATTTCTAGATGTAAGTCAAGATATGAGGCAGACTTATCTGTATCTGTAGTATCCTTTTCTCTAGTTCGATGGGATAGATTCGTTCAACATAGCCACCACATTTTGTATTATTTAGTGAGAAAACAAGGTTACAGAGAAGTTAAAACATGCATCCAAATTATTAGATGTTTTGTTAAAATATACTTATTCAATTTTTGGTCTTTTGGAAAATGTTGTTTGTGCTGTATTTAGACCCTCTAACAAGAAATTTGTTTTGCATGCACACGTATAAAAATTGCGGTTTTATCCAACGCAATCATAGGTTTGAACATTTGTTTTCAATTTAGACTTGTTTATATTTTTCGTTCGGGCTTGTATTATATTTGCCTTCGGGTTTATATGATCCGTTCATCCTATTTTGACTCCTCAAAATTAAAGAGTCTATCCTAAATTGAGGTAAATTGTATGGCTTTCCAAATACCGTTTCGATTCTTAACATCACTGAAGAGACATTAATTGTCGAAATCCGGATATGGTGTACAAAACCTTTGCACCTTTTGTTTGTGGTATACCATCTTTTCCGCAAGTTTATTGTTTTCTGTTTAGTATTAAATTTATAATTAATATCCATTTATTACATCGGTGATCCGTTTATTTGGCAATCGCCAATGGCAGTCAACAGGGTTTAAGAACATTTGTTGTTCGACCTGTTAGTCAAATGCGTTTTGTTAAAATATACTTTTCACTTTTTGGTCTTTTGGAAAATGTTGTTTGTTCTGTATTTAGACCCTCTAACAAGAAATTTGTTTTGCATGCACACGTATAAAATTGCGGTTTTATCAAACGCAATCATAGGTTTGAATGTTGTTTTCAATTTAGACTTGTATATATATATATATATTTTGGTCTTTTGGAAAATGTTGTTAGTGCTGTATTTAGACCCTCTAACAAGAAATTTGTTTTGCATGCACACGTATAAAAATTGCGGTTTTATCCAACGCAATCATAGGTTTGAACGTTGTTTTAAATTTAGACTTGTTTATATATATAAATATATATATAAGTCTAAAGATTTGCACAACAGTACTAATATAAGATTGTAATATACGAAGATGATGTTATATAAAATCGTGTTGACAAATATTTCGGCTTAACAAATAGCCTTCGTCAGTGTCGACACAATTTTTATACGTGTGCATGTAAAACAAATTTCTTGGTAGAGGGTCTAAATACAGCACAAACAACATTTTCCAAAAGATAAAAAGTGAAAAGAATATTTTAACAAATCGCATTTGACTAACAGGTCGAACAAATGATGTTCTTAAAACCTGCTGACTGCCATTGACGATTGCCAAATAAATTGATCACGGGATGTAACATGGATCTTAATTATTAATTTAATACCAAACAGAAAACAATAAACTTGCGGAGAAGATGGTATACCGCAAACTTGAGGTGCAAAATTTGTACACCATATCCGGATTTCGACAATTAATGTCTCTTCAGTGATGTTAGGAATCGAAACGGTGTTTGAAGGCCATATAATTTACCTCAATTTAGGATGGACTCTTGAATTTTAAAGAGCCGAAATAGGATGAACGGATCATATAAACCAGAAGGCAAATATAATACAAGCCCAAACGAAAAATATAAACAAGTCTAAATTGTAAACAACGTTCAAACCTATGATTGCGTTGGATAAATACCGCAATTTTATACGTGTGCATGTAAAACAAATTTCTTGGTAGAGGGTATAAATACTGCACAAACAACATGTTCCAAAGACCATAAAAGTGAAAAGTATATTTTAATAAATCGCACTTGACTAACAGGTCGAACAACTGATGTTCTTAAACCCTGCTGACTGCCATTGACGATTGCCAAATAAATTGATCACAGGATGTAACATGGATCTTAATTATTAATTGAATACCAAACAGAAAACAATAAACTTACGGAAAAGATGAGGTGCAAAACTTTGTACACCATATCCGGATTTCGACAATTAATGTCTCTTCAGTGATGTTAGGAATCGAAACGGTATTTGGAACGCCATATAATTTACCTCAATTTAGGATAGACTCTTGAATTTTGAAAGAGTCAAAATAGGATGAACGGATCATATAAACCCGAAGGCAAATATAATACAAGCCCAAACGAAAAATATAAACAAGTCTAAATTGAAACAACGTTCAAACCTATGATTGCGTTGGATAAAACCGCAATTTTATACGTGTGCATGCAAAACAAATTTCTTTGTAGAGGGTCTAAATACAGCACAAACAACATTTTCCAAAAGACTAAATGAGTGAAAAAGTATATTTTAACAAAACGCATTTGACTAGCAGGTCCAACAACTGATGTTCTTAAACCCTGCTGACTGCCATTGGCGATTGCCAAATAAACGGATCACAAGATGTAACAAAATAGATCTTATTATTAATTTATTACCAAACAGAAAACAATATATATATATATTTAAAAAAGTAAATACATAATTAAAAAAGTTAATAAATAAAAATATGAGAATACCAAAAAGTAAATAAACACATTACACACTTAGCAATTTTAGTTTTGAATTATGCAACTTGTAGCACATATTTCTAGTTAACGTTTCTAGTTCTTCTATTTGGAGCTTGCTTTCACTGAATATCTGTGTGAATTTTGTAGTCTACAATAAGAACTGTGATTATATGTCTATCTATAAATATAAAAAGAAGATGTAGTATGATTGCCAATGAGACAACTCTTAACAAGAGACCAAATGACACCGAAATAAACAACTATAGGTCACCGTACGGCCTTCAACAATGAGCAAAGCCCACACTGCATAGTCAGCTATAAAAGGCCCCGAAATGACAAATGTAAAACAATTCAAACGAGAAAACTAACGGCCTAATTTATGTACAAAAATGAACGAAAAACAAATATGTAACACATCAGCAAACGACAACCACTGAAATACAGGCTCAGACTTGGGACAGACACAAACATACATAATGTTCCGGGGTTAAACATGTTAGCCGGATCCCAACCCTCCCCTAACCTGGGACAGTGGTGTAACGGTACAACATAAGAACGAAATATAAAATCAGTTGAAAAAGGCTTAACTCATCAGATAGATACAAATAGAAATACATCTAACAAAAAACAGAGTGGACGTGGCCGAGTACTTGTATATCCCAACAACAAAAGACACTAAGTACAGATCTGAGAGTACTCGCAGTTACTGACAGCTAGTTCAAAGCCAATAACAACTAAAAAAAATCATGCATCTAAGACTAAATTATCAATCATTACATCCAACATCCAATGGATTTAGTGTAAAGACGTCATACACAATCAGAGAAAAACATGACCTTGTGCAATGCCAAGATACAGGTACAGACAGATTGTAGATCCATGAATGGGCATATGTATATAACAATAATATTTAGTTTGCTTTTAATATACTGATAACAAAATCAATATTAATACCGATAAAACAATATTCAAAGATCTAATTACAGTGTTGAATTGGTAACCTTTTAGAATAAGTTTATTTAAAGGATCGATAAGTTTACCAGGATCGTTTCTAAATTTCCGGGCACGGTAAACAACATATCCGTAAAAATTAGGATGTGTTATCCCGTTTGAAATAAGTTTTCTACAGGTACAACCAAACTTCAAAACCAAATCTTTATATCTATGGAAAAAGTTAGTAAAGGTTTTAAGTAATTTGTGGTGACGAAATCCCTGACTTAATAATTTACCAGTAATACATAGATTACGTTCATTCAAATCCAAAAGTCACAACAGACACGGGCATAGCGAGCGAGTTGTGATATATAAACACCGTAAGATGGTGCCAAAGGAACATCATCATCCAAAAAGGAAAATAAACAATAGGGAACGAAAAATCGTCCCTTTTGTCGTAAAATTTAGTGTGGAGTT
>JAASAO010003789.1:0-19834 GCA_017311375.1 Mytilus coruscus | reverse complement strand
GATCAAATACTTAAATGTTGTTTGTAGTAAACAAGGTGAAGGCTTATATGTCCTTGATACAATATCCTTGAATGATTTTGCTGCTCCTCGGAGTTATAATAATTTTTGTAGTTCTGCAGATTTTACTTATATTTTTATTCTTGGTAAGTTGTTTATCTTGTAATGATATAGTCCTGAATGTAAGATACCAAGGTGAAGTTAACTGTGCATTCTGTAAACATCTATCTTCATACTGTTGAAACTGTCAAACCAGTATATAAAAGTGCAGTTAGCTTGTTTCCGTCTAATTTTACTGTCGATTCTACAGGATTTCCTTATAATCCTGTTTGTATATCTTTAACTAAATTATTCCTTATGTGCGCACCATGTGTTGCATTCTTCCTCAAGCCTACGACCGGCCCTATAGGCTTCCTTAAGTTTAAACAATTCCTCTGATGATCCAGGCCATGAAGTCTAAATCTATGGCACATAGGTTCCTGTTGATATCCCTGTTGTTGTGTAAGTTGAGGTCGGGTATCATGATAGGTTGATATATCTGATGACAGCGGTTGTTGGTAAGAAGGCCTCTGATGCCAGTTACCTGTATCTCTTGGTGGTTGCCAGTTACCAGTAAATCTAAGTGACTGCCAGTTACCAGAACCTGTTGGCGGTTGACTACTACCTCGTCCAATTCCTCTATCATTACCTCTATATCCTCTGCTGAATTAAGGTCTTTATGAGGTGCATTAGGATGTCCTATGAAGTAACCTTCTGTGTGAGCTGATTTATCATTCCTACAAATTTGTCATATTGTGCTTAATCTTTAGTAATAGCTGATTTAGATGTTCCTTGCTTAATATTCGTTTTTATTGTATCTATTTTGAAATTACATGGTCTTTTTAATCTGACGAAGGGTTATTCTTTAACTGTGAAAATCCTTTATAGTGTCGTACTTATGACTGCTGATATCCTTGAATTCCGACGTAATCATGTCCATAGCATGGAATGAAGCATTTTATCGACGTCATTTGCCTGTACAATCCTAAACATTGTGCTTTACCAATAACGTTCAATTGGTAATATTTTCATCCCCTCTCTAGCAACATAACATTCTGCCATCAATGCTTCTCGTTGGTCAAGATTACCATAAATGGTATTCAACTTGTTGAGTATCTGGTTGACAGTATTATCCGTTCCCAGTCTCATGACAACAATGGTCTCCTTAATCATATTTTCGGAGTAGAGTTGTTGTTTTAGCAGACATCTAATACTTCCATAAATCAAATGTAAGTTCTCTTTTGCATTCTCTTTAGACAACCATGTAAGTTTTGGTGGTTGAGATATAGCTTATTTCTTCTTTGAAGTTGGTGGATGTTGTAATGTGGATGAATTATTTGACATCATTGGTGGAGGTGGTGGCATCGGTTTTGTGTAGACCAAATATAATTCCCTTTTTATATTAGGTGTTTTGACATCCTTAACAGGGTTGTTTCATCTAAATGTCCAGAAGCCGTTAATGACTCAATCATCATGATAGCTAGTTTTCTTTCAAGTCCTTTATGTGTATTTTCTTTAAATCATCAATGTCCAGGTATAAAGCTTCAAATGTCTTGTTCTTGCACGGTGTATCGACGATTTCCTAAAACATTTCCTCCTTCTGCCATGGTAATCAGTAATATACGGTAAAATGTGAACAATACTAATACAATACACTACAAAGAAAAATAGATATGAGAGATCTAATAATCCTGCACTGAAATGTGAAAGAAAACAATAAATCAATTACATATAAAAAAATTATCTGTCAGAAATAAAAATAGAAATTAAAGTATAGTAATCTAAGGAGATAATCTACTAACTCTGAAACCTGAAATAGTATACTTCTGAACAAAATGTATAATACGTATTAAATACAAAAGAACTGACTGTGATTTGAGAGTTATTTCATTGGCAATTATACCACATAATCTTAATTTTTATATTCTGAAGAAGTGTCTGCGCTATTTATTAATACTCCTTATTTAGGATAAAAAAAATGCCAAGTTAATACTTAAAAGTTAACGTTACTTCTAAACTAAAACTGTCAGGGAAATAATCTGAATTAAACTAAATCTGATAATAAGTATAAGATGTTTCTAATATAAATGGAACAAAGAATGTGAGTAAAAATCATTCAATAATGCAAGTCATTGAAGATACCTTTTGTTTTGATTGCAATCGATCAATTTGCAAGGTAATTTTTAATACACACTCACTAACGAACATTTGAAAAGCATTAGGCATTTTGTGTTAGCAGGGTTCGGGTTGTTTATGCTAGATTAACGGTGATTAATAGGGACATTTCACGAGACGTTGAAATTGTTCGGTTTAAACTGAACTTCAGTTTTATCGGGGTTCGGTTTTAACTTGTTTCACTATACTTTAATAATTTTTTTAAGTTTTTTTTTTTGATAGTATACCATGTTTCTCTTTACAGCTTTATTTATTAGAGACCCTGGTACAGAAACAAATTTAATTGAGGGCGAGTCACTCAGATTACAATATAATCTTCGGAAAAGGGACTCCGGCTCCATTTCTTCAAAGACGAAAAGTACATAGCAGAAACAGTAAACGTTGTGGAAAATGTTTTCAGAAAAGAGAAAGTAACAATGGAAGATCAGGGAAATTATTTTGCAATAGTAAACACCATTAAAAGTGTCATCACAAAAGTGACAATAGATTGTAAGTTATCATATATATATTTATATTTATCACCCTTAATGAGCAACCTACTATACTCATTCCCAATTTCTCTCTTGGAAGCAGCTACTAAGCTGTGCAGCAAACAAAAATGTCATCCTGAAACCGATAAAATTTGGTGTAATCAGACTCTTCTAATGAGTTGATTACAAGATGCAAATGAAACAAACAAGATGCAAATGAAACAAACAAGATGCAAAATGAAACAAAAAAAGGAAATACTGTTCTTTGATGGTATGTTTGCTTTCATAAATTTGCTGTCTTTCAAGTGAAAGAATGAGTGTGTTTGTGTTAATATCCGCAGCGTTAAGATAACGACATTGATGTACTCTAGATATTACTCCCAAATTAAGTGTAAAATTCCGCCCAATATATACCACCACATATACCACACATTTAGTTTGCTCCCAATCCAAATATCTAAAGCAATAATAATTATCCTATAAATAAAAATAGAAAAAGATAAAGATAAAACAAGTCAAATTGGTGGATGTTTGAATAAGCTTTAGCATTTACGATAATCTTCAAAGAGTTTCAAATGTTGAAATAATAACCCCGAGGGCACAAAAATCCAAAAGGGTATAAAACAAGAAACAGGAATCGTCTTAGATCAACTTTACTAATTGAGTATAATGCTTTAGAGTCCGATTACCTTTATATGTTTAAACGGTAGCGGTATCGACCTAGTGGTATATAACAAATATATTATAGATGAATTAAGTGCGGCAACACATATTTCTTTAATAAGCTTTCTCTGGTTTATTCTTTGTGACCATAAGTCAAGAGGTGAACTTCCCTCGTTGAATTGCAACCCCAATATTGCGACCCATACATAATTTATAAATAGAAAATTGTCAAAACAAAATTAGTAAACCATATTGTTCCATTTATACCGTAGCCAAGGGTTGTGATACACTTTGTGAAAGATCGTTCAATAGCAGGAAAAGTGTTCCTTCAAATGGTATTTAGGAGAACAAATTATATTATTTCCGTGCTTATATAACGTGTGTTTGAAAGTTGCACAAGATGTAAAACGGCTAGTGCCAAGAAGCAAGAATGGAAATCTTTTAATAGCCCCAACCGTTTTAAATGAACTCTGTCTAATAGATTTGCAACGTTATCTTTAGTGTTTTATATAATTTTATCAACAGGTTCTTTTCAAAATGTATCATTTACTGTCATTTGTCTATTTCCAATATCTGGAGCATTGTGTACTTTGAGGAATGTGTATCCGAGAAATATAAACCAGAATTGCCATGCACAATAACCTTTATCAGGTACAAGCGTGATCAAAAGTTTGATAAGCTATAAATACTTATTCTTATATGACGTTCTTATTTCGCTTTGTTAACAAAGCCGTGTTCTCATTACAAAATGTAGCACAACATATGTTTGACATATACTCACAAACTAACTGTTTAAATTCTCCTTATTTCCATCTTTATCCTAATAAAATATATATATTTAAGCTGCTTACATAAAATTGTTTTATATATTGTTATTAAAACAACATGTATGTACCCTTCTATGATAGTTTTAAACTTATTAAATATGAAAATGTAGTGTAAATATCCGATGGGAGGAAACAAAACAGCCAAACATTTCAAAGGTATGTTTGTACGCTTTGACCTATAAAAATACCGTATTTTGTCCTATTAGAATCGAAATAATTCCTTCATGTCATGCTCTATATTAATTTTAACACGGGAAGGCATTATATGGCACCATATTTAGCACCTTGCTAACGCTCGGTGTAAAATATCGACAAACATAATGCCTAGACATATAAAATGAACATTGAGCATGATATGAAGGAAGTATTCTTAAATATATAAATGTAATACGTTTGGCAGCATTCCAAAAGAAATCCCAGAAAAAAATAGTTCAAGGTAGTTATGAGGAAACAGTTTTCGTTTAAACACTTCATTATTAAGTTATCGACTACATGTAATAATGATTAAGTTGCTTCAAACCTGGCCCTGTTGACCTCCAATTCGAAAATCGAATAAAAATCAATATAATTGTAATGTATGATGAAAGAGGCATCAAATTTTACTATCTTTTATTGCCTGACAAATTTATATTCTTTCACGGAAGTTAGTCGAATTGTTGTTTCGTTTGAATGTGACACATATGTCCTCTTATTCATATTCTTCGGTTTTATTTTAACAGTGGTTTCAATCAGATGTGGATTATCTAAAACTCTGAATACCTGCTCTTAAATCTTGAATTAACATCTTTACTATTTTACAGTAAAATCAAAACCACTTATGGTTATGCGTTCTACATTACTATTCCACACACTCAATTGAAAGATCGAATCTACCTTTTCATTTAACTTTTCTATGAAGTTTGGAATCGTAGATACAAATCCTTTGTGTAAGGTCATCCAAAATTTTAATATTTGAAGACCATGATAATAAATTGAATAATTCAAACAACAAATTAACCCAAGATAATATCAACAAAATGCTAAACTTTTTATAGAAAAAAAACTTTGTTGAGCTTGGTGTATTGATATACACCAACATATATTCGGTATTCCAATATTTACTATTTATCCAAAGAAACTTGTCGATATGTTTTATCGTGATTTGTTTTCTTCTGCATGAATGTATGATATTTTAACATCGGGGAACTACAGTTGCTTCTAATTTGATGAGTTGGAATGAGCCCAATGAGCCCTTTAGTAGGTAGCAGAGATTTTTCTTCTGAGGATTTATGCATGATTTTTTTTTGTTCGTCGGCTTACTAATCATATTTATTTTATATGATTTCTCATCCCACTTGTTACTTTTAATTTAGCGTTGTTTGTTTTTACATGAAGCGGTGGCACATACAGTTGAGCATGTTCAGTTAAATCATAGCCTTTGTAACCTGAACAAAATATCAAGTTGAGCAGACATTTTGACTGGTTTGCAATAACTTACAAGGACGTCTGATAATAAACTGAACGATTCTTGAATGCTTGAATAATTACAAAGAACAAGGCACAGAGTTTTTTGCATGTTTACTACAGGTTCAGTACACTGGCGACTGCCTCTGTTTAAGTACCGTTCAGTTATGCTAAAGTTAATTAAAGAAAATGACGCCTTTGTGTTTACTATTGCAGTATTAAGATATTTTTAGTATTTGTTTGTTTAAATGGTAAATATATATTAATATTACATACCTTTCTTATAAATCGAAGTAGTCTTATTTATGTTATCGACATAATAATCTAGGGTTTGACCATTCTGAGGGGAAGATGATTCTAAATATCAATAATCTAGCTCGGTAAGAACTGAAAATGAATTCGCTGTCTTTCTAAAAATTGAAAATGAGTAATCTTACCCAAGACAAGATACAACTTAAAGTCCTACAACACTAATTGCATTTACAGGAACTAATTGTGACCAAAAATAGAAAATATTCTGCGCGTCAAAAAAAAAAAAAAAAAAAAAATAAATAGAATAACATAAACAAAAGCTAGTCTCACAAAAATCTCTCTATCAAATTGATCTCCCCTTACGAGCAAAATTGTCAAATTTCTTTCTTAAGTTATAATTTAGCAATAATTTGTTGAGGTTTTCTTTAATATAAAATAACTGTAATTAATTCGTCTTTAGTCTAAACGGAATTGCGAATGGAAACGTGGAATTTGTCAAAAGACAACAATCCAACCAAAGAGCAGAAAACAGCCGAATGCCACCAGTTCAGCGAAACGTCTGTTTGATAGATATAAGAAGATGTGGTATGAGTGCCAATGAGACAACTCTCCATCCAAGTCAAAATTTATAAATGTAAACCATTATAGGTCAAAGTACGGTCTTCAACACGGAGCCTAGGCTCACACCGAACAGTAAGCTATAAAGGGCCCCAAAATTACTAGTGTAAAACCATTCAAACGGGAAAACCAACGGTCTAATCTATATAAAACGAGAAACGAGAAACACTTATGAACCACATCAACAAACGACAACTACTGAACATCAGATTCCTGACTTAGGACAGGTGCAAACAAATGCAGCGGGTTTAAACGTTTTAATGGTACCAAACCTTCACCCTTTTTCTGAAACAATAGTGTAACATCACAACATAGAAAGACAAACTATAAAATATCAACTGAAATAGCTTAACTCAATCAAAGGACATAGTAACACCATTGAACATACACTGAACAAATAAATTTGACCTATGATACAATGTAAATTCAAAATAAATAAACTAAGGAGGAATAATAAAAGTAACATGTTATATCGGTATGAAATGTGAAACTATATTTGTTGCATACCTGAATTGGACTAAACATCTAAGCGACACTTTCCTTATTTTTACCGAAAAATAGTTTTGTTATAATATTCGTGATATAACCTATTAATTTATTTAATACGTATAATCATAGTTTAAACAAAGATGTGTGTAAACCATGCCTTTGTTTACATATTAGAGGAAACAATTCGAACATTGAAGTGAAATATCTTTATAGAAATGTACTTTCTCTCGTGCTTTTTCTGTCATGAGCACATGTACCTGTCTCTTTGTATATTTGAGCAGAGACAAAAGTACAATTATAATATTCTGATTTCAGTTAAAATTAATTACAAAGGGGTCACTTAATCACAACCAATCAGTTAAGCACAATGGTCTCAAATATCTAAGGAACAAAATAAGAATGATAAATTTCTTACTCATGTGGTCAAGTAAGAAAAGCCCTGAACCATACCGAATTAAAATGAAACTATTATAATAGAGTCTAAATGTCATTTTGTCAAACGAGTTTTCATAAATCCATAGATTAAAAGTGTTTACCAACGCTACACCTTGCTGTTGAATGCATTTTAGAAAAAACATATGCTTGCTTTCTCAAAATGAAAGATAAAATCAATTTGCAATGTAGTATTTTGTTCAGGAAAAACCAATGCATTAGCAAATTTGATTTTTATACGAAAGAATTTGACAAATTCAATTAAAGGCGAGGTTTTGGACCATTAATATGGCTTTTATTCTGGTCACTTGTTCAACAGACTGGCGCTAAAATCTTAAAATGTTAAGATGTATTATTTCTCATGTTTCGGTAGTTTGAGGAAAATTAGTGATCAACTGCACAAGCGAATAAGCTTATAAGTTTATACCACCAGGTATAAGACAAGTGATGAGATTTTAGCGGAAAATTTTTTCTAAGTGATAATCACTTTTCGACGACTGCATACAGAGCAAAAGTCATCATGGACACCAGAATATGTTGTTCTCTTGAACATGTTGTAGACGCCATATCATTTGAATTGAAAATACAATCTTTAACAATCAAAAGATTAATTACTAAACATTCCTTCTATGATGTATACGAGGCTATCAAATTTTCAATCAGTCATACGGCAATCACAACAAAATAAATCAGTCACAAATTTCCTTGAATTAAGATCGTCTTAATCCCTTATTATCTTAATATTAAGTTATAAAAATATGTAAATGTACATAAATGAGTTAGCGATCCAACCACACAAACATCTATATACTCTGGACAATTTAGAGCCTGACATATAATATATTGACATCATATAAAGCTGAAATTGGTATGAAACCTCTTAAAGATTCCTGACTTAGGACAGGTGATTTGCAGCGGGATTAAACGTTTTAATGGTACCAAACCTTCTCCTTTTTCTGAAACAATAGTATAACATCACAACATAGAAAGACACACTATAAAATATCAATTGGAAGGCTTAACTCAATCAAAAAACGTAAATTAACACACAATGAACGAATAAATTTGATCTGTGATACCTGAATGCAAATACATAGTTAATAAAAATTAGAAAATCATCACTTTTGAAAGAAACCTGCGTCATATTATACACAGGTAAATGAAAAAAATTTGTTGTAAAGTATACTTCTTCTGTGTGTATAAACTCTTCCGTTTAGGAATACCAAGAAATTTCTTTAATATCAATAAAACTAATCTAACACTTGATACATATGGGGTGAATATCAACAATAAAACTATACAATTAGTGCTAGATGTGTAAGACATGTTAGAGACATTAAAAGAAAATGTGGATTTTTCTTTTGATAATTCAATTTCATTCATAATCAATTGTGTAATAATGCACATCTTTTTTTTTGTATTTGCACAAAACAACACGGGCTCAAAATGTTATGCAAAGCTCTATGTTTCCGGTAGTTTCATCTTACATGTAGTATGAAATCAAAAGACAAATTTGCATCCAATTAAAATCAATACAGCACATTTATATTGTTCCTTATAAACTACGACAGTATTAATTTATTTTTAGTTCCACACATGCAAAAGAAAAATCCTCGCCGATGTAACATTTCGATTCTTTTACACAAACATGCCTTCTATTCATTTTATTTTCGTAGTAACCATGATAGTACATTCTATAGTACGTCAATTGTGTTCATTCACGTGCACAATACGATTATTGTTGTTTTGTTTCTATCTTTCGGGGACAATTTGTTTCGTTTGTGATACGTTATTTCTGAATGACCAAACGCTTAGCTACTGTATGTTCGTTTTGCAGCATGACAAACAAGAGACTGTGCAACCCATCATAAATTATTATTATGAGATTCTTATTACATGTAACTACGACATTGTCATGACAATAACCTAGGATATGATTGTATCCCGTCAGTGTGAAAGAAAATCAAATGCATCCGTATAAAAGTGGCACATGTATTTATCCTTATATTTTTCATAATCCGGTACATGATAGTTGTGTTGTTGCATAAAGAATATTACTAAATAAAAAAAATATCACAAGTTTAATATTTCGATCCTACTATTTGAAAATCAAGCGACGACACAGCATTACAAAAACATTTATTTTACGTTCGTAGTAACATATTACATTCCATTGTCGGTCACTAGTGTCAATTCACGTGCACACTTCGATTGTTGTTGTATTTAAATCTTTCGTCCAATAAAATGAGATGTTACAAGTTGTTTGTTTGTGACACGTCAGAATGTTATCAATGAACTTTCAAACGCTAAACTTGACTGCAGTTCAGTGTATTACCAAGGTAAGTGTTTTCACAATGATGTGTCGAGGATAAAACTGGGAGTTAAAGTAGTTTATATCTGAAAACAGTCTTATAAAGCTAAATATTTTATAATAATATCTCATAAAATAAAAGCGTAGGATAAATCAAACCTTTTATACAATTGCCGAAAAGACTTTATTCAAAAGCGTTCCATATTCACAAATCTTTTGGAAAAAATAATGTTTGAGTATGCTAAATGAAATTTTATCTAAAATGTGTGACGCCATAGTATCAAAGAAAGTTTCATGTACTCCCCGCAAACGTCATCCTCCTTATCCGGAAGTGTCTTCATGGATGACTCCATTCCTTGACGATCTGTCTATTTTCGTAAACTTCAAGTATAAAGGTTTTCTTTTTGACAAATAAAACAAGAACATAAAAAGTCTTACCAAAACTACGTTCTGTTGGTAAACGAGACTCCAGTCTTGGAAGTAGTAGACGAATTAGTTCAAAAGAAATTTTAAATGAAGAAAGGAATTCATTAACTAGTAAACCAGTGTCCGCGGCCTGCTCGAAATCTTACCTGGATCGAAGACATATCATTCCTTTTTTTGTGGATTACTGGCTAAAAAGCACGAAAAGCGGAAAGATCTAGTTCAAATATTAACCGACCCGGAAACAGAAAACATGGACATATGTCATCATAAATATTCATTTAGGTGGAGACCTAGATCTTGCATTACCCTTAAAGAACAATCCTTCAACGTGGAATTCCGTATCATTGGATGGAAACAGATATAATATGATTTGGATGATATTGGTGACGCTGTAAATTATATAGAACTTAATTGTTTGGTGTCCTTCAAAAACTTCAAAATGAGTGTGTATGTGCACTAAGAGCGCATGATTCGCCCTTATTTTGCGTATTGAAATTGTTAAAAGAATAAAATTGGATATTTTGAAGGCATTTTCAAATTAATTTTAACAATAACGTAAAGTTTTCTCTTAATCAATCAAAGCAAACCCAAGTTCTGGTACAAAATGTGAAAAATTACTAAAATTTGACAATAAATGTCCCATAACTCTTGATCAATAAAACGGATTTTTTAAAAATCAAAGGGAGCTTCTTTTCATTAATCCCCATAAAAGTGAGGAAATTAAACCAGAAATACTAGTGAGGATTTGTGAAACTTGCCTTAAATGTAACAGTTAAAGTTCCGTAACTTCGAAACGACAAACAGGAAATTAAAAAAAAACACAAGGGAGCTTCTTTAAATCAATCACCACAATAACATGAATAATATAAAGTTTTGAAGAAATCAATTCATAAATACTGGATTGTGAAATATAGCCTTAACTCTAAAAATCAAAGTTCCGTGAATCTGGAACGACAAGTCCAAAAATAATAATAAAACAAAAACGAATGGTAGCTTTCTTTTGTCAGTTCTAACGTTGTGTTAAAGTTATATGAGAATTGGTCAAAGCGAATTTGAGTTATTGTACGAATTATTGACGGACAGATGGAAGGACGAACAAACGAATGAACTGACGGACATTGGTATACAATAATACGTCCCGTCCTGGAAGGGCGTATAAAACCGAAGGACATAAACAAAGTCTTACCTGGTTTTATTCCAGATCTTAAAAAATATCCTTCATTGTTGTAGATCATATACAAATATTATGAACTCTACTGCATCGAATGTAGTCCGAATATACCAGAACACTCAATGGGATTTTACGTGAATGTCTGTAGTGTATTAATGTATTATTGTAAATATAGGTCAATAAATTATAAAACATGAAATCAAAACGTTATAAACTACATGCTTCCGAACCACTTTACTGGATTTTGTGAAAGCCAAGATAAGAACCGAAACAGTCGAAGAGCTATATAACAAAACAAAAATAAACGTAAAACCTAGCCAAATGCATCTAAGATCAACTGTCTGAGGAGTTGAAACCTTAGTTTCTTTATTATTTCAAATTTATAATCGGACAATTTTATGATGGCTTGTTATCCATCATGTCAGTTAAAAGGTACTGACTACTAGACTGATGATACTCTCGGGGCATGATAATCCACCAGTTAAGGTATTGACCCAGTGTAAAACATCCGGTTGGTTTTATTCATAGTAAATGCCATGTTTCATTTTCTTTTCTTTATTAATAACAGCATACGAACAAAAGTCTAAACAAGATGAGTGGCGTCTATTGGGTAACTCGATGCCTTCGTGATATCTCCCAAATATGTCCGGCACATCTATAAATAAAATAAAAAGATAATGATGTCAACAAACAATGGAGTATACTTGAACTCGAATGGTATTGTATGTCAAACTGCGACAATATTCATGAAATTCACGTAAGCCTGTAAAAAGGTGGCCTTAACGTGTGATCGTAATGTTTTCCTCTAGAGTTCGCTTTAATTCATATAGCTACCCGTTTGCTTACAGATTGATCATTTGGATTTGTATTCCCATAGCCCCAAAAGTACGTTGAGGTTTCGACGCGATCATTTTCTATCATACACTCTTTTAAAGGCATGTTTAGTGTTCGAAGGTTTTTCAGCATTCGTGTTCTAAAGTGTTCATTAGGCACTGAAGTCAACGACGACTTGTCTGTTTCGATCGATGTCAATGACGTGACCAAGTTCTTCATACAAAATAACGTTGATAGTAGTTGTTAGGCTTCCGCAAAATACATTTCTACTCTTTTGAATAGCTGAAAGCGCCCACGTCCTACATATTGGGAGTCAAATCAATAACACATATTAGTAAGGTGTTCTCCTGAGCATGGTTTTGTCTAGAAATGGCGTCTCCTTCGTCTTGATACATCTTGCCAACTGAGAATATAACAAGCATGTACGAAGTCAGGTTGTAATGGTTTTGGCAGAGATCTTTCATCTACGTTCATTGAGACAAATTGATCTGATAATGTCTTTTATCCTGATTTAGAGTAATTTCTCGCAATTTGATTGGCTGATATTGTCCTAATAAATTTCAGTGCAATTTTTATAAAGTCAATTCGAATTATCTCCCTTATACATGTTATACCATTGACCTAATAAAAAATTTTTTAGTTGCTTTATAGTCCTAATATTTTGAATTTTTCACAGTTTTAGATTAAATATCTGAATAAATTTGGTTGATATTGTCCTAATAATTAAATTTGAATATAATAAGTGGTGTGATAACAAAATCAGGATAAATTCGTTACATAGTGTGTAATTGTCCTAATACGGAATTTGTCGGGTCAATAAAATTCATATCGGGTTTGGCTTCGCCTCACCCGATATGAATTTTGTTGTTCCGATAAATTCCCGTATTAGGACAATTACACACTGTAACTAAAAAATCATAATGTTTTTTTCCCAATATATCCGACGAAAACATCACTATCTACATAGCTCAGTCGTTTTGGAAGCTGTCCATACAATATGTTATCTTGAACGTAATTCACATTGCCAATGGGAACCGTATGCACTTTACTGCTTCACGTTGGATGGAGTTTTTTCAGCACATCTTTTCAAAGCTCATAAATGATTCATTCTGATGGCTGCATACAGTTGTGCTTTTCTCACAAAGAGAGCGAATCTAAACTTTTATTTTAAATCTCTGCATCGGCCACCAATGCGAACAAATCTCGATTTTGTCTCAGATTGATTTTAAAACCCACTTTATTCAGTAGACATTTTCCTGACAAAATAAATCCAAATGTTTTTTTACCAGCATCAGTACACAATAAACAATGCCCTGATCCATTGGTATTGTCACAACACTTCTCTGTGAAATATGTTCTCCATAGACCGAAAGACTGCAAGCTTAATTCCATAAATTGAAAACACAAGTTCAAGATATTTCTGGAAACGGTCATGGATTATGCCAGGCAATTGGCTAAACATTAAAAGAAGACGTAGATCAATTTTCAGCAGTTCAGAGGGTCAAAACAGTGAACAGATGATTGTGGTCGTCGATACAAATCAAAATAACAAAACAAAATGGCCAATGAACATCCATGCTGCGTCTATCTTTCAATATTAATTTTGCTGAACACCTGTCCTACTTCAATAGTGTTGTACTTGCAGACAAAACCCTTCACAGCATCGTTCTGGTTTGTAAATTAATAGCATAACCTGCTCGATTAAGGAATAAAAGATAGGCGAAAGATACCAAAGGAATATTCGAACTTATAAGTCCAAAACTTATTGACAATAACATAGCATAACACTAACAATGACAAAAACACAAACGCTGCATAAAACAAAACAAAAGAAAACTAAAGATTGAGCAACATTAACCCCATTATCACCCGTCTTGTTTCTAGATGTGAACATTTAACTTAGAAACAAAACCATTATTCATACAACTTACCAAAGGTATTCCTGAACAACCCAAGGTTATTGTCTTTGTAATTTCAACTAAAGATGAAATAGTTCATTTCCATTTTGTACAAAATAAATGTACCAACATTACATAACAACTTAATATTTTCTGATTCTGCCACTACTCCTTTCCAAAATATTAACTTTAATTTATCAGCAATCAAAACCGGGCTTCAGAGTAATTGTAAAATTACCTGCTCTAGGGCGTTGTGAATCAGATGGGATACTAAAAAAAAGCAAGGTTCTGTTACAGTACATGCACTCTTAGTCTTTTTCTAAGTGGAATATTATATAGAAACGTAACTTTCCTACTCTTTACACTAGTATTTTCCTTCTAAAATTAAGGACATATTCTATGAATAAGGTCAACGTCGTTCAATAAAAGAATGGCCAACGTAGATACCAATATTTTGATTAAGGCAGGGTAATTATTTGTGAAAAGTAAAACAACAAAATACTGAACTCCAAGGAATATTCAAAACTGTAAGTCCCTTTACAATTGGCAAAATCAAAAGCTCAAACACATCAAACGAATGGAAAACAACTGTCATATTCCTGACTTAGTACAGGCATTTCCTTATGTAGTAAATGGCGGATTAAACCTGGCTTTAAAGCTAGCTAAGCCTCTCAAACCTCTCACTTGAATGACAGTGGCATAAAATTCCATTATATTGACAACAATGTGTGAACAAAACAAACAGACACTTTTATAAATTTTGACTTGGATGGAGAGTTGTCTCATTGGCACTCATACCACATCTTCTTATATCTATAATACGTACAAATGTCAAAAATAGGGTAGAGCAGCATTGTGTTATAATCTCAATCACTATAAAACAAACAACTATGTCAACAAAGAAAAACAAAATGGCATATAGACAAAGCACATATGCAAAATGAAACACAAGAATACAAAAACGACCACACCACAACAACACAATGGCGGGATGTTCTAGTACCGAGCCACGCTTAAAGGATATTACCAAAATGGACCAAACAGTAAACGTTAATAATTTACAAAACAAATAAAATAACACTATAACACGTAATTAAGATGATAAACAACGTCAGTACCTAGAATCTATGCATCAAGACCATCATGTATTATTTGTGAAGTTGATACGGAATATTTATCAACAAGGTCTTGGTATCTTCCGATGAACTTTTTAGAAAAGGACGAGGCGTTCTTTGACATAACCCTGGTTCATCAACTTTCTGCTGAGACATTGGTGACATTGGTGACGTTTTACACAGTCTGAGTAGCAGCTGAAAGCTGCTGAATACCGAATGAGTTGGGAAATGTATATCCCATATGCAGGTGAAGCTGGTATATTGCTAGTAAGGTGGGGAAATTGATAATTTCAAAATTAAAATCGTCTCGTTTGTCATTGATTCTGGTAATGAGATGACTGCTTATGTCAAATCGAGGTATAAGTCTAAAAATGAGGCGGAGGGAGCCGTGCCTGTTGTTTCTTTAATTTCTAGTTCTGGAGGATATATTAATGAAACCTATTCAAAAAGTTTGAATTGTTTAAGGAAAGAACATCATCAGTATATTTGAATGTAAAATTAAATGATCTGGCTTCTTTGATCTTCTTGTTTTTGACAAGTGTCTCCAACTCATATGAACATAAGAAGAGGTCGGCAAGGAGAAGTGCACAATTCGTTCCCATAGTAATGCCGACAATTTGTTGAAAAGTCTACCTCAAATTCAACAAATATGTTATCAATAAGAAACTCCAGCATACTGATCACTTGTTCCTCTGTGTAGCATGTTTTACCTTTTTACTATTAAAAATATATGCCGTATGGAATCCGAAAGTAATAATTTATAGCGTATGCTACCTTTTTATATTGAAAAGCATTTTGGCTTATTTCTTTTAGACGATTTTCAATTCACATTGGGGATAGTGGTATACAGGGTTGAAAAATCAAAAGTTTTGATAGAATTAATTTCAGAGAAAGATCGAGATTTTAAATTATCCAGAAGTTCTTTACAGTTTTTAGAATCCACGTTTTGTTAATACCACTACGCGAGTAAACAGTTTCACAGTATTTCTGAAGACCCTCTTTCACTGCGGACAGAAAACAACTCTGATTCTACCAAACCTTTCTGAAACTTACATTATCAAGATTTTAATCTTTTATCGGCAACACATATGCTTCTTTTGGTGGTTTTCAACAGGCAACCGATAATCTCTTCTACCCGAATTGTTCCTTTATTCATATGAGGAAGTTTTCATACAGGAGTTTCTTAGAAAGAATGAAAAGAGTCTAGTGTTATCCTTTAAAGTCACGTTCCATTATATTGACGATGTCCCTCATTTAATAATTGAAATTTTGCTGACTATAGTAAACGTATCTACCCACCAAACCTGCATAGGCATACTACAAATACAGCCCAGTCTGCCTCTTATCTTGACTTGCATTTACAAATTGACAGTCTAGATAGGTTAAGAAGTGAAATTTACGACAAAAGATGTGATGTCAGCTTTCATATTTTCTCATTTTTCAATTTCTATGTAGCAACATTCCAGTGGCGCTTGCATATAGAGTAAATATCCCCAAGTTGACAGGATATTTAGTTTGCCTGAGTTACCTATCATAGTTTCCTTGATATAGGGTTGCTGCTTACAAGGAAGATATTAAAACTAATTGTTCTTATTAGCAAAGTTTTATGGATGCCATAATGATTTGTTTAACCGTAATGGTATACTTGTGTCCCACATGACCAAGAGATGTTCTACATGTAAACAGTACAATGCTGTCCTCTTTTCCTCGAATGTTACATCCAAAACTGATACCAAACACAGTATTTGTTATTGCAATTAGCAACACGATTGCTACCACATATTATTTAAATCAGTCTGAAAGATACATTTAAAACTTACCCTATAGATATAAATACAAACCTAAATGTAGTAGCTCAAATACATTCATTCAAAATTGCATTTAGTTGTGTTCAGGGTACTGTGAAAACCATTTAACCGTGTTATTTATGGTACCAAAATGTTGTCTATGAAAAGTTAATAGACACTTTGACTGAGTGCTATGAATAGGTTGATATCTTCTTCTTTATTTTCAAAGTTTTATGAAAACACAATATATATTTTAATGGTTATGGATGAATACTCTTTGTGTAATACTCACGGTACCAAGAGGCTACATTGTCCATTACTGGAAATCAATCAAGAGCATTCTGTAACTACTTCTTAGAACATCTGATTAGCCATTTATAATCTGCGTTATTTTGTTATTTTACATTTGAGATTTCGAACCAATCACTGAAAGTAAGTATCGAAGTCCATAAACCAAAATCGCTTTTGGAACTTTTCATTTCTATATAGCAAATTCCTCATATTGCTTTCTAATTTCCCATAGAGGAATACTATGTTCAAGTGCTTGCGCTTCAAAAATACTTTATTTTCATCGATAGAAAGGTCCTGCCTAAAATGGATATTATGGGTTCTTAATGTCCAGCATTTCTAAAATCTTACCGATAGTTGTCATGATTTGGATGACCGTTATTAAATATTTGTGTCGTAAACGACCTGTGATATGGCCAATTTGTTCTAGACAATCTGCATATTCCTCATTTAAAACTGATCATGCTGATATCCTTGATGAGTAATAAAATATCAATGAATTTGACTTTTCACCAGATTTGGACTCTCGTTTCTTTTATTGTTGGATGTTGATTATATCGATTTCTATATAATATTGTGTTTTCAATATGGCATGTATGACGACACATTTTTGTACATCTTAATTTGTATTTTCTAAGTTGTTTAAATTTAGATACTGTTGTCAAATAGTTGATGGGAGGTAAAGGAGTTTAATGGAAAAGTCTGATTCCTAAATAATTGATCTTGGTTTTCTTTGGATAATCAGGATTTGATTAGCATAACAAGGAGTGTATTATGTTTGTAAAGATCCCCAATTTCTACTGATTTTCATTTATATGTGCATAAAATCAAGCATCAAATAATTCATTTCACATTTTAATGAAAAGTTCGTTACGTATAAATGTTATCAATTTTGTCTTTTAGCAATGTTTACATCTTCATTTGAACAAATATATTGTATCGAAGGGAGAAGTTACAACTGAAATGTTCAGTATATTCGGAGAGCATTAAAGTTGAGTGGTTTAAAGACAATTCAAACCGGTATAAACATAATAAAATCAAAAGAAATAAGAATATATCTATTGACCATAATGGAAAGGATCACGTGATGACAATTAAAAATGCAAAATGACGGATTCTGGCAAATACATTATCATCGCTGGAAACGTACGAAAACAACTTCCAGTAACTGTTAAAGGTAATTTATAATAATAAAAAAAAGAAACAAAGAGTATTCTTACCCCTGCTTGATTTTATGTTTGAGTGTTAGTATTTATGATAATAATAACTTATCTTCAAAGGTTACCTAACATATTTTCATCATTTCAACCAATTCAATTATCATGTTGAGTTAACTAATGTCTTGCAATGGACCAAAAGAAATAATGTGTTGTTTCTAATAGTTCATTTTAGCATAATATAATTCTTCTTAAAAAGTGTTTGAATCGATGTTTTGTTCAATGAATTGTGGTTGGTAATATTTTTTATACGATTGTAGAAAGCAGTGTAAAATGCATCTAAACGTGAATTATGTTGCTAATTATGTATATAACCGACAGAGAGATTGTGAGATATATTTATAAAAGATCTGAGATACATGTAGAAATAAAAATCCATCCACAGCACACGTTTTAAACAGACACGTTTGTTGTTTTATCTCAATTCTAATGGACACATTCTGAGCTTGATTTAAAGGCTTCTATGTGTAAACAAACAAACGAACTTTTATCTTTTTATATTTTGTAGCCTTCTTTAAACGCCCACTCGAGAACAAAACGATAATGGAAGGTGTAGAAGTGAGCTTTGAATGCGAAGCAGAAAAACCGTATCCTGTAGCATGGTTTAAAGACAGTCACGAAATTAACCTTTCATCAAAATTCAAAAAGAGACACTAGGCAATAAAGTTCACAAATTAACCATTCAACCAACCACACTTGAGGATAAAGGAACATATTGGATAAAGATGAAAGATATATCGAGTTGTGCAGATCTAGATGTAAAGGTAATTCATTACAACACTTAATTATGACTACATTTACATTCGTGCTTAGAATGAAGTGAATACATATACAATAATATAATATAAATCCTTTATTTCTTATCAAATGGATTAATATTATTAGTTACATAGTGTGCTAGTGACCTAATACGATATATATGTAACCGTGTATTGAAATAAGCCCCGCCTACTAACCCATATATATCATATTAGGTCACTAGCACACTATGTAACGAATTTATCTTACCGACTATCTTAACATGCGGTATTTAGGCTAGTGGCCTATCGAAGTGATCAAGTCTTCAATACCGTTAATATTAAGAACCTAATTCCATTGGTCAATACAAAACAAATGCCAACAATAACAACTTGTTAGCTTTAAATGTGTTTTGTGAATTTATTTCAATCGTTCATCATTAATTTCTTCGTCTGTTGAAACCTTTAAGATTTTCAACAACACCGCGTTGTTTTTATAAAGGGACGTAACACCACTACTAACCGTGTATTGAAATAAGCCCACCTACTAACCCAATATGGAATATACACGGTCTCCACGCGGTTGCTTTTAACCAATCATATTCCTAGAAATGTATAGGAGGTAAGATAATATAATATCCTTGA
>JAASAO010003438.1:0-19874 GCA_017311375.1 Mytilus coruscus | reverse complement strand
AAGTAAATCTTGAATTTAGTAATAGATTTTATCAGATCAAAGTTATTCAAATTATTTAAATAATTTCTTTATACAATATGTTCTTAATTTTTCTTGCTTATGATTAAATAGATGTAGACTGGAAGTAATTTTTGGATGTGAACGAATAACATCTTTGCATAGTTCATAATAGCATTTTAGACTATTTTTGTAGAATTCCTGCCTTGCACGAGAGAAGACCCATGAGGCAGAAAATATAAGACCTAAATACTTATAGTCCTGTTCACATTATAGTTCGACGTGCTGAAGAGTAAATGGTTTCCTTAACGTGTTTATTCTGCTTGTTGAATACCAAAAGTTTTGTTTGATTGGTGTTTATGCTTAAGCGCCGAAACAAAACTTATCAACCTTTTTAAAATTTATATTGAAGATCATATGATGAAACAGAGAGCAAAACAATATTATATGCATACATTAAACAGTTAATATTAGTATCATACAGGCGCCGATCATCAGTCTCATTACCAATATATGATGGGAAGTCGTTTATAACAATTTTAAAAAGACTAGGACATAGGTTATCACATTGTCGTACTCTTAATCTAACTTCAAATTACCAGCTTTTCAACAAGATAAACTAACATTGTACATATTCTTTGTAAATGTCTTAACTCCTTTATTATTTAAATTGAGAGGCTAGCCTTTCTTGAAATAAATATTCATAAACGGACTGATTTTCAAATATATATTACATGTATTACTTTTACGTCTTCTTACCGAGTATGTTTCTAATGAAATCTAAATAGTTTCTGACGTCACTGATTTTTGAAGATGAAACGCGCGTCTTGCGTACAAAATTTTAAGCGTGGTATCTATGATGAGTTTATTGATGGCACTCCAAGAGTTTATTATTTATCTATCATGTCTATGGCACGTGAATTCTAAAGCCAAGTTTTGGTCAATAGGATTTTTGTCGTATTATATATAACATTTTTTTGTAAGATCACTAAGTCTAGCGTAAACAATGTTTATCCTAAAATAATATGTATTAACTTTAGTATTCAATCTGTGTAAACATGTAAGTTATTTATAAAGAAGATTCAAATTCAATGGAACAAAAATAGACCTATACTTGTCAGCATTTGTTCTTTATTTCTCTTGCTCTCGTCGTTGTCGTTTATCTTTTGTTTTCAAGTGAATATAGTATAACCGCTGTCAAGAACGTGATAAAATATGTATAGTTTTCGACTTGTCGTAGCTGCAATTTCGACCTCTTTGTGCTAGTTTGTTACACAATCGTCTGTAATTGATAACTGGATTTCATCTCGTCACGAAAAAAACAGAGGCAATTAGTGGAGCAGGTATAACATGTACTTACCTTCATGGCCATATGTTTTGGACTGATTTAGTTAGTATTAATTTATCTCTGTTCATTATTGTGTGTACTATAGGTTGGCTGTTCGTCAAGTGTTGTTTCTTTGTTTGAATTATAGCTTTTGATTACCCCTGTTATCTCCTCCTTGCTTTCACAAACGTACAAAATTGATATTGTTTATTGTTTTGTATGTTGGACATACCGAACATATTAGTCAGACGTAGTAATAATCGACATGTGATTGTACAATTATATGTAATTTGAATCATCCAATAAAGTTTATTCGAGATGCAACTGACCTATATTAATTATGTTTTTATATTTTGTTTTCAGTGCCAAATACAAGTGCTTGGTAAGATATTTTCACTATGCATTAAACATCAGTACAAAAAATAAATGTAAAACGATGCAAAATGATATTTGGTCCATTTGTTTGTATTCGAGCCTGAACTGAATGTTGTGGTTCTGCTGTACCTATCAGTGCTTTTTATTTTCTTTAAATGTTTGGGCGAAAAAATGTAAACGTTTTTCAGATTGAAATTGTGCTATGTATCAATTTATACACGGACGATATAAATACAAAATCAAGCTATTAAGCTACATGAAATAAATAATTAAAATAACACTTGATTATAAATATAAAGCAAAAACACTTATTATGATTGCAATAAATGTAAAGAATTCCACTTTGTTTAATCAAGTCCAATCAATCGATTATCTTGGTGTGAAAATTTACATTTGAACGCAGTAACTTTGAATTTGTGAAAATAAAATGCTTCATAATTTTCTCAAGAAGGATTAAATAAAGTATTATGTTATTTAAGAAGATACATGTAAGTAGGTGCTATAATTATTACTTTTCTTTAAATTTGTACAGGCTCGTTTAATTACCTCGGATGTTTTGTGGATACTAAAGATAGGCTACTGCCACACTTTTACAATGGAGTTGGAATTGCCCTGGAATGGAAAATAATAGATGCATACTTTACTGTAAAGACAGGGTTACAAATATGCCGGTACGGAGGTAAGTGTGATTAAAAGTAAATTAATGAACAAATACATCTACATATTTAGCAATTAAACACTATAAAATTTCGTCAACGTTTTTATTTGCAGGCAACTAATAATTGTTTATGTGGCGACAATGTCTCCCGTTATAGACCAGAGGATGTAAATAATACTTATATACAGAACTATGATTGTAACACGGTTTGTGTAGGTGACTCAGCACAAATTTGTGGAGGATATTGGCGTTTGTCAGTATATGAAACAGGTATGATAAATACCAAACAACACATCTAATCTCTACTACTTCAGATATATTCATCTAATTATTGACAGGGGCAGGAGAAGTTTAGATACCATTACACATGGCTTAAAAATCTTCCTGTTTCAATATTTCTAATAAAGAAACATATGTAAGTTTTAAACAGCGTCTCCATGCATTCCTTAAAAAATGATTTTCTAGCAAATATAAAGATATTCTATATTAATCAATTTTCTCTAGTCAGGGTTATTTCAATACAGATATGTACCATGGAGACCAAAGGCTTTGAGTGTAGAAACGTCGAGGTTTTGGTAACTTATATTTAAAATGTTAAATTTTAAATGATCTAACCATTCTAATGTTACTTTTTCAATTAAACTTTATCTTAATGTTTTGTGTCATTTGCAAGTCTCCCTGTAGTATGGAAATTCTGAAATCATCTGTATAGATGATTCTTTTAAATATCATTTGCTTTTCTGCAGATTTGAATACAAAGGCTGACCGAACGCTCGAAAATATAGTAATTGCATTGTGCGATGGTATCCAATATGCTATTGGATATTCAATTTTATGCTGATGTAAATATCTTTATATATTTACAACAAATTATTAAAATTACAAAATCTCTTTTAACAGATAGACAATTATCTCATTTGTTGTGCTCTGCTATTAATAAGTTTCCATTGTTTGTCGCTGATTTATGAATGTTGAGAGTCGTTCAATATTTCATTATTTGATATTTAGAAATTAGATGACATGAACGTTGAAACTAACGACTAAATATTTCGGTCATGTTTGTTATTCAATTTAAGTCAAATGAGAAATAGTCATAGTGGATTTACAATACAAAATAACTGTCATGTATAGTTTGAATTTTTACAATTATACCATTTTATGAAATAGGTGATGTTCCCAGAATAAAATTCAAAGAACATTAATTGTTCAAATAACTTAATTTATTTCCAACACGCTGAAAGAACATCTGTATCTTGTCTTTAATAAGGTGACTGCCTTACAGTTTTAAAGAGTAACCACATGTTTTCAATAGTTATAAGCTGTTACTAATATAATAAAACAATATTATACTATCAGAATGTTAACGCGTATGTACATGTTTAACATGCTACCTGTTAAGTAGAATGTCTGTTACTTTAGTGTTTCAATTGTTCCTGAATATATGTTGAATTTGAATTTATATCAAAAGTAAAATACTAAATTACAACACCCAAAGAAAATTCAACACGGAAAGTCCCTTATCAAATGGGAAAATCAAGTGCTCAGACATATCAAACGAATTGAAAACAGCTGTCATATTCCTGACCTGGTACAGGCATTTCTTTACGTAGAAAATGGTACATTAAACATAGTTTTATAGCTAGCTAAATCTCTCACTACGACAGTTCCATATAATTCCATTGCATATATATTGACAACAAAGTGTGAGCAAAACAAACATACATAATAAGTTAAGCTATTTCAGTTGATATTTTATAGTGTGTCTTTCTATGTTGTGATGTTACACTATTGTTTCCGAAAAAGGGTGAAGGTTTGGTACCATTAAAACGTTTAAACTTGCTGCATTTGTTTGCACCTGTCCTAAGTCAGGAATCTGATGTTCAGTAGTTGTCGTTTGTTGATGTGGTTCATAAGTGTTTCTCGTTTCTCGTTTTTATATAGATTAGACCGTTGGTTTTCCCATTTGAATGGTTTTACACTAGTAATTTTTGGGGCCCTTTATAGCTTACTGTTCGGTGTGAGCCTAGGCTCCGTGTTGAAGACCGTACTTTGACCTATAATGGTTTACATTTATAAATTTTGACTTGGATGGAGAGTTGTCTCATTGGCACTCATACCACATCTTCTTATATCTATAATAGGTGCAAATGTCAAAAATTATGGTACACCAGTCAACATTGTGTTATAATCTTAATCACTATAACAAAAAACAACTATGTCAACAAGGAAAAGCAAACAAACACTCTAAAGACAAATCACATTAGCAAAAATAAAGAAGAGAATATAAAAAAATACCATAGAACAATAACACAATGGCATGATGCATAAATACCGAACCACGCCAAAAGGATATCACCACAAATTGACAAAACAGTAAAGGAATTTCATGCTGTGATAATGCAATTATCCTTAGATAAAAGTGTTTTGACAATCAAACAAGAACACAGTAACATGCTTGCACTATGATATTTTACTGTCCAGGGAGTATCGCAATCGGAATTAAATTTGACATAAATGTTGAAATGCTCTCATCATAATTGATTGTGTTTCAAGGTCAATCTGCTGTGACATCAATATGAGTGTTAACTATAATAAACCAAACATTTCGATACTTTTTAACTGCATTACTAATAGGAATAAAATAGTTATGCTGGTATACCATTTATACATGATGTCATTTTAATTTTAACAAATTACAGAAAACGAAGGTCAGGTAACGTTTTCTTTCGCATTGAAGCAATATTTTACGAAAAATTGAATAAGTGTTTAGCATGACACGATGATACCTGAAGAAAGAATATTGCACGAGGGAGGCCGATGCATTATAGGTGATCGATTGAAATACACGTATAAGTATCAAAATGATACATTCGTCTTCATTGAAGAAGAAAACTACCATATTCCCATCGCAGTTCAAATTATTGCGAACCTGCAAACACATAGCTTTTGTATTAATATAAACAAAGGTGTCAATATTTAATCTAAACGTCAAAGGAGGGATTGTTTTCAATATGACCAATGTGGACTGAGACAAAATGTATTACATTGGCTATACAGAAAATCGACTACCAGATATCTTAATATGGACATACTGATTACATAAGCAAATGACATTCAAATTCCACTTTATTTAAAAGGCATTTAGTACAAATTCTTTGATGAACTTCTAGTTTGGAGTATCTCTAAGTTTAAATTTTGAGTCGATAAGTAAATCTTGAATTAAGTAATAGATTTTATCAGATCAAAGTTATTCAAGATATTCAAATAATTTTCTTTATACAATATGTTCTTAATTTTTCTTGCCTATGATCAAATAGATGTAGACTGGAAGTAATTTTTGGATGTGAACGAATAACATCTTTGCAAAGTTTATAATAGCATTTAAGACTATTTTTGTAGAATTCCTGCCTTGCACGAGAGAAGACCCATGAAGCAGAAAATATCAGACCTAAATACTTCCTACTCACATTATAGTTCAACGTGCTGTAGAGTAAATGGTTTCCTTAATGAGTTTATTCTGCTTGTTGAATACCAAAAGTTTTGTTTGATTGGTGTTTATGTAAGCGCCGAAACAAAACTTATCAACCTTTTTAAAATTTATATTGAAGATCATATGATGAAACAGAGAGCAAAACAATATTATATGCATACATTAAACAGTTAATATTAGTATCATACAGGCGCCGATCATCAGTCTCATTACCAATATATGATGGGAAGTCGTTTATAACAATTTTAAAAGACTAGGACATAGGTTATCACATTGTCGTACTCTTAATCTAACTTCAAATTACCAGCTTTTCAACAAGATAAACTAACATTGTACATATTCTTTGTAAAGTTGTTCAATTTCCTCCTAATCCGTCTATAATGGTTTATATTTTATACCACTATATATAACTGAATCGAAAGACCTTTTAAAAATCTATGAAGCAGGCATACGATTTTCTACCTGAAGGAAAACTGAATCTCAATTGGATTCTTAAGCAAAATCAACTTCAGCAACATTGTCACCGATATACACACTAGGACTGAATTCATTACCATTTTTTAGTTGTTTGTAAGCTGCATCACTGCTTTGTTATGTCGAGTTTTGGTAATTGTTTTAATTTCTTCTTCCAGTTTCATTTTCATTTTAAAAATTTTTGTTTATGCTTATTTTAAAATCCTCCTTTTGATATCCTTTCTTTTCCAGCAACACTTATAAAGGAAATAATTTTGATACTCATTATAACTATTTTTATGAATATGACATCTAATTCAAATAAAAGTCACTAATATCATTGCAAGTTGTTGAAAATAAATTAGAATAAAAATACAAAAAGACAAAAATAAATTAAGAAAATGACAAGAAAAAGCTTTAAAAACAACAAACCAATGCATAAAATAACTTGATACAAAAAGGCAAAAACAAAACACCTTTCAAAGAGTTTACATTTTTATACGAGTACAAAATAAAGACGTGAATCAAATTAAAAAAAAAAAAAAAACCCGAAAAACGACCAAAAGACGAACAACAGTTTAACAAAATACAACATAAAAATCAAAGACTGAGCAACACGAACCCAACCGAAAACCGGGAGTGTTCTCAGGTGCTCCTGCTCCATACGCAACACCCGGCACGTAAATGCTATTAGATTATTGAATATTATATTCAATACGTATTTTCTGTAATTCAAATTTAATTTTATGAATATAGATTCTATAATTCTGATTTACAGCTTTGTGATTATGATAAGATACAGAAAAAACGTATTGAGTATAATTTTCAATAATCTAATAGCATAAATATTCGGGTTTGTGTTTGTTACCTGCAGAGGCCTAGGAAGACAGTTACCGATGAACTTTTTAATAGAATAAACGCTTTTCTGCGCACTGTCAGGCGAGCTGATCCCGTACAAAGGTGTTGAGTTTATTTTGTAAATAATTTATGTTCGCTTAAAAGACAAACACAGAACAGTATACAAAACAACATAGAAATTCAAAGATGGAGCAAAACGACCCCATCCTCCATCCCTCCCGGCCCAAAAATGCTTCGGAAGGGTAGGCAGATCCTGATCAACATGTACTCTACAATACAAATGAATTAGAATAAAGAAGATATAATGTTTATAATTGTATTGCTATTTGACAGCAAAAATATTTGTTAAAGTGTTAAAATTAATCACATTAGCCCTTGTGTTCAATATAACAATTTTTAATAGATAGCAATAACGTGAATAATATATCAATAACCTGAAATCAGATGATAATAGTTACATCTAAATCAATATTCTTTCAAGCACTAGTATCTTGATATATATTATAATCTTTACATATAGAACGAAGATAACATAAATGAATATTTCATTGCAAAATGTATTCTTATACCTTTATCTGTGATGTTTATACAAATGTTCATGAATAAGAGAACTTGGTTCTATCTTTTTACAATAACATTCTGTTTTCGGTTTTGAGTCTTTGCTAGAGCTTCAGAATTTCAAACACGATAAAATCACAAACGTTTAATGGGTGTAAAGTTTCATTTTTTTTAGATATGCTCGTGTTTGCAATGATGACTTGATTTCAATGAAAGCATGTTTCACAGCTGGGATTTAGAAATCAGAAATTTGTCATGACCATTTTAATATTAACACAAATATAGATTATTATTATTTATTTACCTTGAAGGATATATTTCCATTCCGACCTATAGGATATCTAGTTTCAATGAAATGTGCTTAAAGTCCTCTTTGCATGGTCTTCAAAATGAATATATTAACACATAACCTATACCATAGGGACAGGTTGATAGCAAAACCCATACCTCATAGCAAGATTTGAAATGGCCTGACTAACAAATGCAGATCAATTAAATACAATATGCCTTATTTTAAAAACACAATAAACGAAAAACAATAATGAGAGCAACAAATAGCAACCACTAATAGACTCCTGACATTATGTCTACATTGAGATTTGATTGTTCTTCATGTACCAATTAAACATATTGTATAAACACCTAGAAATCATTTATTGATGACCATATGTTGACTTCGATATGTCATCTGTTTTTTGTGTTGTGTGTTTGCTGTATTATGGATATACATGTGCATGCCTTTAAGCACATTTCATTGAAACTAGATATCCTATCGGTCGGAATGAAATATATCCTTCAAGGTAAATAAATAATAATAATCTATATTTGTGTTATTAAAATGGTCATGACGAATTTCTGATTTCTAAATCCAGCTGTGAAACATGCTGTTCATTGAAATCCAAGTCATCATTGCAAACACGAGCATATCTAAAAAATGAAACTTTACACCATTAAACGTTTGTAATTTTATCGTGTTTGAAATTCTGAAGTTCTAGCGAAGACTCAAAACCGAAAACAGAATTTTATTGTAAAAAGATAGAACCAAGTTCTCTTATTCATGAACATTTGGGAACCAATTGTGCCCCTCTTCTTGCCGACTTGTTTCTTTATTATTATGCGGCTGACTTCATACAGGAACTTCTTAGGAAGAAAGATAAGAAGTTAGCAATATCCTTTAACTCTACGTTCCGCTATATAGATGATGTTCTCTCACTAAATAATACAAAATTTGGTGACTATGTTCAACGAATCTATCCCATCGAACTAGAGATAAAGGATACTACAGATACAGTTAAGTCTGCCTCATATCTTGACTTACATCTCGAAATTGACAATGAGGGTCGGTTGAAAACAAAACTTTACGACAAAGAGATGATTTCAGCTTCCCAATTGTGAACTTTCCATTTCTATGTAGCAACATTCCAGCAGCGCCTGCATACGGAGTATATATCTCCCAATTGATACGATATTCCCGGGCTTGTGTTTCCTATCATGATTTCCTTGATAGAGGATTGCTGCACACAAGGAAGCTATTAAACCAAGAGTTCCAAATGGTGAAGTTGAAATCATCCCTTCGTAAATTTTACGGACACTTCACGAGTTGGTTGACCGTTATGGAATAACCGTTTCAGATGATATCGGATATGTTCCTTATGTCGTAACTACAATACCCTTCCCTTTTCACGAATGTGACTTACCGAATTAGACTATTTACCGGATTGTAATAACATAAGCAACACAACGGGTGCCACATGTGGAGCAGGATCTGCTCACCCTTCCGGAGCACCTGAGATAACCCCCAGTTTTTGGTGGAGTTCGTGTTGCTTAGTCTTTAGTTTTCTATGTTGTGTCATCTGTACTATTATTTGTCTGTTTGTCTTTTTATTTTTGGCCATGGTGTTGTCAGTTTGTTTTCGATCTATGAGTTTGACTGTCCCTCTGGTATCTTTCGTCCCTCTTTTGTATAAACATCACAGATAAAGGTATAAGAATACATTTTGCAATGAAATATTCATTTATGTTATCTTCGTTCTATATGTAAAGATTATAATATATATCAAGAAACTAGTGCTTGAAAGAATATTGATTTAGATGTAACTATTATCATCTGATTTCAGGTTATTGATTTATTATTCATGTTATTGCTATCTATCAAAATTGTTATATTGAACACAAGGGCTAATTTGTTTAATTTTAACACTTTAACAAATATTTTTTGCTGTCAAATAGCAATACAATTATAAACATTATATCTTCCTTATTCTAATTCATTTGTATTGTAGAGTGCATGTTGATCAGGATCTGCCTACCCTTCCGGAGCATTTTTGGACCGGGGGGGGGATGGGGGGTCGTTTTGCTCAATCTTTGAATTTCTATGTTGTTTTGTATACTGTTCTGTGTTTGTCTTTTAAGCGAACATAAATTATTTACAAAATAAACTCAACACCTTTGTACGGGATCAGCTCGCCTGAAAGTGCGCAGAAAAGCGTTTATTCTATTAAAAACAAATGTAAACGAAAGTTCATCGGTAACTGTCTTCCTAGGCCTCTACAGGTAACAAACACAAACCCAAATATTTATGCTATTAGATTATTGAATATTATATTCAATACGTATTTTCTGTATCTTATTATAATCACAAAGCTGTAAATCAGATTATAGAATCTATATTCATAAAATTAAATTTGAATTACAGAAAATACGTATTGAATATAATATTCAATAATCTAATAGCATTTACGTGCCGGGTGTCGTGTATGGAGAAGGAGCACCTGAGAACACCCCGGTTTTCGGTTGGGTTCGTGTTGCTCAGTCTTCGATTTTTATGTTGTATTTTGTTAAACTGTTGTTCGTCTTTTGGTCGTTTTTCGGTTTTTTTTTAATTTGATTCACGTCTTTATGTTGTACTCGTATAAAAATGTAAACTCTTTGAAAGGTGTTTTGTTTTTGCCTTTTTGTATCAAGTTGTTTTATGCATTGGTTTGTTGTTTTTAAAGCTTTTTCTTGTCATTTTTTTTTTATTTATTTTTGTCTTTTTTTATTTTTATTCTAAATTATTTTCAACAACTTGCAATGATATTAATGACTTTTATTTGGAATCAGATGTCATATTCATAAAAATAGTTATAATGAGTATCAAAATTATTTCTTTTTAAAGTGTTGCTGGAAAAGAAAGGATATCAAAAGGAAGATTTTAAAATAAGCATAAAAAAAAAAAGAAGAATGAAAATGAAACTGGAAGAAGAAATTAAAAAAAATTACCAAAACTCGACATAACAAAGCAGTGATGCAGCTTACAAACAACTAAAAAAAATGGTAATGAATTCAGTCCTAGGTGTGTATATCGGTGACAATGTTGTTGAAGTTGATTTTGCTTAAGAATCAATTGAGATTCAGTTTTTCCTTCAGGTAGAAAATCGTATGTCTGCTTCATAGATTTTAAAAGGTCTTTCGATTCAGTTATATATAGTGGTATAAAATATAAACCATTATAGACGGGATTAGAAGGGAAATTGAACAACTTTACAAAGAATATGTACAATGTTAGTTTATCTTGTTGAAAAGCTGGTAATTTGAAGTTAGATTAAGAGTACGACAATGTGATAACCTAAGTCCTAATCTTTTTAAAATTGTTATAAACGACTTTCCATCATATATTGATAATGAGACTGATGATCGGCGTCTGTATGATACTAATATTAACTGTTTAATGTATGCAGATGACATTGTTTTGCTCTCTGTTTCATCATATGGTCTTCAATATAAATTTAAAAAAAAGGTTGATAAGTTTTGTTTCGGCGCTTAAGCATAAACACCAATAAAACAAAACTTTTGGTATTCAACAAGCAGAATAAACTCTTTAAGGAAACCATTTACTCTACAGCACGTCGAACTATAATGTGAACAGGACTATAAGTATTTAGGTCTTATATTTTCTGCCTCATGGGTCTTCTCTCGTGCAAGGTAGGAATTCTACAAAAATAGTCTAAAATGCTATCATGAACTATGCAAAGATGTTATTCGTTCACATCCAAAATTACTTCCAGTCTACATCTATTTAATCATAGGCAAGAAAATTAAGAACATATTGTATAAAGAAATTATTTAAATATTTTGAATAACTTTGATCTGATAAAATCTATTACTAAATTCAAGATTTACTTATCGAATCAAAATTTAAACTTAGAGATACTCCAAACTAGGAATTCATCAAAGAATATGTACTAAATGCCTTTTAAATAAAGTGGAATTTGAATGGCATTTGCTTATGTAATCGGTATGTCCATATTAAGATATCTGGTAGTCGATTTTCTATATAGCCAATGTAATACATTTTATCTTAGTCCACATTGGTGATCTTGAAAACGATCGCTCCTTTGATGTTTAGATTAAATATTGACACCTTTGTTTATATTAATACAAAAGCTATGTGTTCGCAGGTTCGCAATAATTTGAATTGCGATGGGAATATGGTAGTTTATTTCTTCAATGAAGACGAATGTATCATTTTGATACTTATACGTGTATTTCATTCGATCACTTATAATGCAATATTTCTTCAGGTATCATCGTATAATGCTAAACACTTATTCAATTTTCGTAAAATATTGCTTCAATGCGAAATAAAACGTTACCTGACCTTCGTTTTCTGTAATTTGTTTAAATTAAAATGACATCATGTATAAATGGTATACCAGCATAACTATTTTAATCCTATTAGTAATGCAGTTAAAAAGCTATCGAAATGTTTGGTTTATTATAGTTAACACTGATATTGATGTCACAGCAGGTTGACCTTGATACACAATCAATTATGATGAGAGCATTTCAACATTTATGTCAAATCAGGTTTTGATTCCGATGCTCCCTGGACAGTAAAATATCATAGTGCAAGCATGTTACTGTGTTCTTGTTTGATTGTCAAAACACTTTTATCTAAGGACAATTGCATTATCACAGCATGAAATTCCTTTACTGTTTTGTCCATTTGTGGTGATATCCTTTTGGCGTGGTTCGCTATTTATGCATCATGCCATTGTGTTATTGTTCTATGGTATTTTTTTATATTCTCTTCTTTCATTTTTGCTCATGTGATTTGTCTTTAGAGTGTTTGTTTGCTTTTCCTTGTTGACATAGTTGTTTTTTGTTATAGTGATTAAGATTATAACACAATGTTGACTGGTGTACCCAATTTTGACATTTGCACCTATTATGTATGTTTGTTTTGCTCACACTTTGTTGTCAATATATATACAATGGAATTATATGGAACTGTCGTAGTGAGAGATTTAGCTAGCTATAAAACTATGTTTAATGTACCATTTTCTACGTAAAGAAATGCCTGTACCAGGTCAGGAATATGACAGCTGTTTTCAATTCGTTTGATATGTTTGAGCTCTTGATTTTGCCATTTGATAAGGGACTTTCCGTTTTGAATTTTCTTTGGGGTGTTGTAATTTGGTATTTTACTTTTGATATAAATTCAAATTCAACATATATTCAGGAACAATTGAAACACTAAAGTAACAGACATTCTACTTAACAGGTAGCATGTTAAACATGTACATACGCGTTAACCTTCCGATAGTATAATATTGTTTTATTATATTAGTAACAGCTTATAATTATTGAAAACATGTGGTTACTGTTTAAAACTGTAAGGCAGTCACCTTATTAAAGAATAGATACAGATGTTCTTTCAGCGTGTTGAAATAAATTAAGTTATTTGAACAATTAATGTTCTTTGAATTTTATTCTGGGAACATCACCTATTTCATAAATGGTATAATTGTAAAATTCAAACTATACATGACAGTTATTTTGTATTGTAAATCAACTATGACTATTTCTCATTTGACTTAAATTGAATAACAAACATGACCGAAATATTTAGTCGTTAGTTTCAACGTTCAAGTCATCTAATTTCTAAATATCAAATAATGAAATATTGAACGACTCTCAACATTCATAAATCAGCGACAAACAATGGAAACTTATTAATAGCAGAGCACAACAAATGAGATAACTGTCTATCTGTTAAAAGAGATTTTGTAATTTTAATAATTTGTTGTAAATATATAAAGATATTTACATCAACATAAAAATTGAATATCCAATAGCATATTGGATACCATCGCACAATGATTCGTAGTCATATAACACACTGCATTCACCAGTTTCCTTGAACACTTCAAATAGAAGATGCAAGGATATGGAGTAAATGTACATGGGACAAAATCGCACACAATACATAGAAAACATAGAAAATTATCAATGAACAGGGCTTTTAATCCTGTTCTTCATCTTGACAGTTGATGTAGGGTCTTCAACAATGAACAAATCATTCATACCCTACAACAAGGTCAAGACGGCCTAACGTCGACTTAAGCGGTACTATTGATAAAAATAAAGTAATTTTGAAAGACATCGATCGCCGCTAAAATATGCCTTGAAGTTACACATGTCGGAGCGGTCAATGAATTACATAATTTATAATTACGGGCGAGGTTTTTGAACATATATTTGTCATACATTGCCCAACAAAACCAATAATTTCGAAACAACAAATGATAGACAATACATATAAAACTAAACAACAAATGATAGACAGCACGGGGCACATCGAAATATATGTAAGAAAACCTAGCAGTTTAAAATAGTATGAAAGGGCAATATACAAAACAGATGACCAGACCGGTATTTTGAAGAAATTTAACCAAACATGAAATTTTGACGGTGTATCAATATGAGAAATTCTCACATGAACAAGCACACCATAGCTGTAAATATTATAAGAGCATACACCTCAAGCACGGGAAACGTTCTACTGCCTTTACATGTTTTTAAGGCTAAACAATGCATTGCACAGCCTAGTACAGACCCGTTTCTAATTTTCACAACTTTCTTGGTCTGCGTTGTCAACTTATAGTCTTTTGTAAGTTCAGTAAGGATGGTATTACGACTATTCAAAGGGAGATAACCTATTTCAATAGAAATAACATCCTTTCAGTATCGGAAGCTTTGCATGATATTATTTTGATAAATCTACATTAAGATTGTATACAATTTCTAATGAATTACTGCAATATCCTGACTGAATTTCTGCAACTCAAAATTACTTGATTGTTATCAT
The DNA here is from genome assembly GCA_017311375.1 of Mytilus coruscus. NCBI lineage: Eukaryota > Metazoa > Mollusca > Bivalvia > Mytilida > Mytilidae > Mytilus > Mytilus coruscus. The sequence continues at coordinate 5,026 of JAASAO010003438.1, read as the reverse complement.
GGTTATAACTGTAATGTATTCTAGCTTCTAAATGTTAAACATTTATTTTTTACAATTACTATATTTTCGAGCGTTCGGTCAGCCTTTGTATTCAAATCTGCAGAAAAGCAAATGATATTTAAAAGAATCATCTATACAGATGATTTCAGAATTTCCATACTACAGGGAGACTTGCAAATGACACAAAACATTAAGATAAAGTTTAATTGAAAAAGTAACATTAGAATGGTTAGATCATTTAAAATTTAACATTTTAAATATAAGTTACCAAAACCGACGTTTCTACACTCAAAGCCTTTGGTCTCTATGGTACATATCTGTATTGAAATAACCCTGACTAGCGAAAATTGATTAAAATAGAACATCTCTAAATTTGCTAGAAAATGTTTTTTTAAGGAATGCATGGAGAGCACTGTTTAAATCTTACATTTGTTTCTTTATTAGAAATATTCAAGCAGGAAGATTTTTAAGCCATGTTTAATGGTATATAAACTCTCCCGCCCCTGTCAATAATTAGATAAATATATCTGAGTAGTAGAGATTAGATGTGTTGTTTGATATTTATCATACCTGTTTCATATACTGACAAACGCCAATGTCCTCCACAAATTTGTGCTGAGTCACCTACACAAACCGTATTACAATCATAGTTCTGTATATAAGTATTATTTACATCCTCTGGTCTATAACGGGAGACATTGTCGCCACATAAACAATTATTAGTTGCCTGCAAATAAAAACGTTGACGAAATTTTATAGTGTTTAATTGCTAAATATGTAGAGGTATTTGTTCATTAATTTACTTTTTATCACACTTACCTCCGTACCGGCATATTTGTAACCCTGTCTTTACAGTAAAGTATGCATCTATTTTTCCATTCCAGGGCAATTCCAACTCCATTGTAAAAGTGTGGCAGTAGCCTATCTTTAGTATCCACGAAACATCCGAGGTAATTAAACGAGCCTGTACAAATTTAAAGAAAAGTAATAATTATAGCACCTACTTACATGTATCTTCTTAAATAACATAATACTTTATTTAATCCTTCTTGAGAAAATTATGAAGCATTTTATTTTCACAAAATTCAAAGTTACTGCGTTCAAATGTAAATTTTCACACCAAGATAATCGATTGATTGGACTTGATTAAACAAAGTGGAATTCTTTACATTTATTGCAATCATAATAAGTGTTTTTGCTTTATATTTATAATCAAGTGTTATTTTAATTATTTATTTCATGTAGCTTGATAGCTTGATTTTGTATTCATATCGTCCGTGTATAAATTGATACATAGCACAATTTCAATCTGAAAAACGTTTACATTTTTTCGCCCAAACATTTATAGAAAAAAACAAGCACTGATAGGTACAGCAGAACCACAACATTCAGTTCAGGCTCGAATACAAACAAAATGGACCAAATATCATTTTGCATCGTTTTACATTTATTTTTTTGTACTGATGTTTAATGCATAGCGGAAAATATCTTACCAAGCACTTGTATTTGGCACTGAAAACAAAATATAAAAACATAATTAATAAAGGTCAGTTGCATCTCGAATAATCTTTATTGGATGATTAAAATTACATATAATTGTACAATAACATGTCGATTATTACTACGTCTGACTAATATGTTCGGTATGTCCAACATACAAAAAAATAAACAATATCAATTTTGTACGTTTGTGAAAACAAGGAGGAGATAACAGGGGTAATCAAAAGCTATAATTCAAACAAACAAACAACACTTGGCGAACAGCCAACCTATAGTACACACAATAATGCACAGAGATAAATCAATACAAACCAATTTTGTACGTTTGTGAAAACAAGGAGGAGATAAGAGGGGTAATCAAAAGCTATAATTCAAACAAAGAAACTATGAGAAAGTGCAGTAGAGGAGGGGACAAGGCGTCTGCGCAATGCTAGGCGGTGTTGTCGTAGAAGTATGAAGTAAAAAGTACAGGTTCCGGCCCAGGTTGGGGAGGAAGTAAAGAATCAGATCTACTCTAACATTGTTAGGTTGATTTTATACTGAATATATAGTGTTATTCATATAGGGTATCTACACGTCTCAATCTTCAAAATCGCTTATCTAAAAATACTACCATCGCTAACATTTTTAACAATAAAAATCGTGGTTACCCTTCTATCGATAAGTGTCATGCCAAAAAATGACTTACATGTCCCCATCTTTCCACCAACAATACGGTAAGGTCCACGTTTAATGGTCGCACATTTTCTTTAAATTTTGAAACTGATATAACTTGAAAAACAAACAGTATTATTTATTTACTCACATGAAACAAACCGGGATGCGGTATTCAGTACGTAGGAGAAACTGGGCGATTTTTATCTAAACGCACGCAAGAACACCTGTATCGTTTTAAAAGACCCAATAAATTCAAAAGTATCATTTATCAACACCTTAAGAAGCACAATCATCCTATTAAATATTTAACAGTTCAACCTTTAGAAGTAGTAAATAAGCAGCCTGGTGAATCTCATTCAAAGTTTGTACGATCACGGAAAATAATTGAGTTAAATTGGATTAAAAAATTACAGACAGTCTACCCTCTCGGTCTTAATGATAATATCATGGAAATTGGTAATATATCAAGAACCGATTCTGTTAACATTTTGGATATAGTTTCTAAAACTGTTCGTAAAACCGTTCTCATGGTCGTAGAAAAATCGCAATCAAAGAAAATTTCGAACCAATCATACCAATATTTCGGACCTAATTTCTATTTCAAAAACAACGGCAGACATTATCTGTTAACAAAGCTCTGTTCATTACCGGTTAATAAGTTAAATAAAATTTTAGAGGATTGCAACACAATTTCATATAGCAGTCCTAAGTATGAAATCGTTCAAATTATAATGGCATATTGTTATTCTAAACTGTTTCCCAAAATTGATCGCCCTGAAGATCATAAAAACATTTTATTAAAATAAAGTATGTCAATAAAGGTTTTGATTTTGTAAATATTGCCGGTATTTTTAACGACCATTCTGTTAAAGAACAAATTCCTGGATATTTTGATAATACTGAGCTCCTCTTATTTGTTATATTTACAAGAAATCTACCCGGAAATATGTGTTTAATTATAGCCAATTGTGTAAAGATGTTAATATCAGTGAAAATACACCTACTTCATGTAATTGCAGTAATTCCGAATACATTTATGGACCCATTTCCATGTTATAACAGGAGATCTTAACATTGTTCAAGACCGAGAGTTAAAATCATTCCTCAGTAAAGGACCTAAATATCGTCCCCGTCAATCATTAATTGGAATGAGTGTCGTAATATCATCCACGACTCACTCCGTACTTACTGTTTAAAATGGATAAAACGGGAAAAAGCTGACAAAAATCTTTGGACTCTTTTTAATTCAGTAATGAACATAGTTGATAAACGTATTCAACATTTTAAAGAACATTTTACTCTTAACAACAACCATAATAAACCTATTTCTCGTATCAAACATAAACTTAAAGAACTAACCAAGGAATTTGTTTTGTCCCGGCTGATAAAGTTGCTAATAATATCATTATTGTTTGACGTAAATTTTACATTGAGGTTCTGAAAAAGAAATCACCAATTCACCAACATTCCAACTGACTCCATTTTCAGAAAACGACATCTGTAACAAACATAAACTTTTAGCTACCTCTTAACAAGCAGAACCAAATACAATGAAAGTCCCAACTATGTACTGGCTTCCGAAGCTACATAAAACACCTCACAAATATAGATTTATTTCGTCTTCAAGCCATTGTTCCACTACTAAATTGTCTATTCTTCTTACCAGTTCACTTGGTACAATCAAAACCTGATAATAAATTGTTCAAATAAGGCCTTTGAAAATAGTGGAATTAATTACTTTGAGTGTCAAAACTCGTTGGAAGTACTTGATAAATTGCATGCTTATATTGGTGATTTTGAATCTGTTCAAAGTTTTGATTTTTCTACCCTGTATACCACATTGCCTCACATTCTGATTAAGAAAAATGCACACACCTAATTAAATGGGCATTTAAAAGTCAGAATGTGAATACATATGTTCTAACTCTTTCAGGTCATTTTTAGTAGCAATAAACAAAAGAACTATGTCAATTGGACATGCTTTGATACTATATCTGCCCTTGAATTTTTACTAGATAATATTTTGTTCGCTTTGGAGATTCCGTATATCGTCAGGTTATCGGAATTCCAATGGGACTAACTGTGCACCACTTATTGCGGACCTGTTTTGTATTGCTATGAGTTACAATTTATGACTAAAATCAGCAAAGACCCATCGAAACAACATCTGATACAAAAATTTAATAATACTTTTAGATATTTGGATGATATATTGGCTCTCAATAATGACGACTTCAGTATGTATACTAAAGAAATTTATCCTGTTGAACTTACTTTAAATAAAGCTAATACTAACAATGACCACTGCCCTTTCCTCGATCTTGATATCTATATCATTAACGGAAAGCTTAATACAAAATTTATGATAAAAGAGATGATTTTCATTTCCTATCGTTAATTATCCATTTTAGATGGTGACGTTCCTTGTCACCATCTTACGGTGTTTATATATATCAACTTGTACGATTCGCTCGTGTATGTAACAACGTTTCAGATTTTAACGAAAGAAATTTATGTATTACTGAAAATTATTACACCAGGGTTTTCGATATCACAAACTAGTCAAAAATTTACTAAATTTTATCATCGGTACAAGGACATCATTCGTAAATATAGCTCAACATGCAGACTTCTAATACGTTCAGGTATTTCACATCCAATCTTTTATGGTAATATTCTTTATAAAGCACTAAAATGTCAGTATTCACCTCAGAAGCTGACAAAACCTTTAAATAGACTTATTAAGAAGAGATATAGTTACGATACTGTTGTCAGGTCATTAAAGATTGCATATTTTGGCTTTAATATTGATTCACTTATAGGGTCTTTGCATCGGAACTAAACACATTTATTTAAAACCAGTTGTTGG
>JAASAO010004233.1:0-19514 GCA_017311375.1 Mytilus coruscus | reverse complement strand
ATCTATTCAACAAAAGCATGCTTGATAAGTGATTTAGTTTTTCGGGACTTTTCCTGAAATTTGAAAAGAAATCATTAGTCATAAGTTCTAGCATATTTATATGTTGGGTATTCGGATAATTCGAAATGTTTGAAGACATATATGCTTTATACATTTTACATTTAGATTATTTTTCGGACTTTTCCGAAATGTGTTTAAGATCTGTTTGTCACATAGCTATATGCTACCAAAAGTTTTAATTAATGTTGAAAGTGATTTAAAATAAAAGTTGTCACATACATTTTACCACAAATATTTACAACTTTCATATTTTGGGAAATTCCGAACACTAAATGTAAGTTTTATCAATTATAAGAATAAAAGCATGGAAGATTGTAAAATTGTGTGTTTCTTTATGAAATCTGCATTCATTTATGGTAAACATTGAAAAAGCTTATAAATAGGAATAAAATGGATTTTACTCTTTTAAAATAGAGTCAGTTATAATTGATTGATATATATATATATATATTTATATGAAAAGCATAGATAAGGTCTGATTGCCAATGAGATAACTATCTATCAGAAACAAAATGAAGTAGATGTAAGTGACTATAAATTCAGATATGTGATCATGGTGATATTGTGATAATATATGTGTATAATCACGGTAGGTATAATGTCCGCTGAGATTGTGATTTTCGAGTGAATCATTTTTCGAGTGAATTATTTTTCGAGTGAACAATATTTGGCTAAAAACTTACTTTTCTAGTTTGTTACTATTATTTCGCAAGGACAATAATATCTATTCTTGATAAGTCACAAAACTTATTACTATTTTGGTCAAATTTAACCTTTTCAATTTAATGATAACTTTCTGTTCTGCAAACATATTACCATAACCTTGCAGTATAAGAATATATAAGAAATCAATGAGTTCTTTTAAAACGGTCCATAGAACCGAGGATAGGGACTCAAAATCTTTTCATTTCATGTCATGCTACCTTTGTTTTAACCGTCAATATTATTTCATGATATATATATATATATTAAATGAATGAATAATAGTCAACGATAAATCTTACGGGCGATGGATCATATAAATATGATACAGTACACTACTTAATATAATATATTACCAGTCTAAAAGGGTACAACATCACCAAAAATGACAATAAACGAACAAATGTAACTATAAATATTTCAGATAACAGATATCCTTCATCAGTATGAGCACAATGTAAAATGAATCAGATCAAACTATTCGGATTATTAAACTATAGCAATCTTGATTTCCATAAAACAATAAAAAAGTGAAACAGTTTTACCCGAACATCATATGTAGAGACGCTAATAAATTTTAAAATTCCAAAAACGACTCAAAGACATGCCTAAAATGAAAAGTAATTAGAGATATGAACTGGCACAACTCTAAAATTCCAAAATGACGTCAGTTCAGATGTTACAACAACTGTGTGTAAATTCATTCCCAAAAACAGCACTGATCGATATAAGCTGGTAAAATATGTCAAACAGACGCTGCGTATTTATCATCCCAAATAAATAGCAGTTTTATAATGATAAGAAAAATAATAGTAAAATTTGGCTAAGGTTAAATAATTGGACGTGGATGCGATTGTACATCCCTCCCAAATGAAAAGAACCCTGATATTTAAACTAGTAAAATTCCAAAAGAATCCTTAAAACTGTAAGAGTCAAGTAAGGAAGCCGGAGTAACTGGAAACAAATTATGTCAGGAAAATGAGTGATGGTAGGGAAAATGAGTGACTCATTCTATGTTTTTCATTTATACCCTCTGGGAAACTGTCCTTAGCTTTCTTATCCAAAACCTTTCCGAGCAAGTCTTTCGCCCTTGACCAACCCTCGTTGTGGTCTATGATTGTGATTAAGGTTTTGAGATCATCTTGGGCATACCCAGGTGATCTCAAATGACGACTTACGGGAGGTCTGGCTTGCAGGTGTAGTCACTTCGATGACCATTCATGCGTTTGTTGAATGGCTGTTCTGTCTCGCCAATATACTGCATGCCTCATCGACACTGAAGAAGGTATACAACATTCGGTGTTTTGCAAGTTACATTACAAAATATAGTGTACACAGACCCAGTGGAGTGACAAGTAAATGTTTGAGTATTCTGTATTTGTTGGCAAGTCAGACATCATCTGTTACCACACGACTTGCACCATCATGCAGTTGAACAGCTTTTATTAAAGGAGACGTCAGCTCACAAATAAGTCTTTCAGACTTGCTGGTCTCCGAAAAACTAAGACAGGAGGATTGGGAAAGATCTTGGACAATTGAGGGTGCTTGGCAATAGTTTGCCAATTGGCACGGATCAAACGTGAAAGGTTAGTAAAGGCGGGATTGTATGTCAAAAAATCGGAACTATTTTGCTGCGCCTATATTCTGTTTGTACTGTAATAGGTCATTGCGTCTGTTGTTATTAGCACGCGCAAACCCCTTATCTATGTCCAATTTCTTATAACCTCGTTTGGTCAAAAACCGCTAAGTTCCTGTAACTGTTTAGTGACAGCCTCCTCAGAGGAGCAAATCCGCTTTACTCTGAGATCTTGACTGTATGGGATACTTTTGTACAGTGTTTGGGGTGACAGCTTTGGGAGAAAGGTACTGATGTTTATCTGTAGGTTTACAGTAGAGATCTGTTGATATGACACCGTCCTTAATAGATGTAGTAGTGTCTAAGAAAAATATTTTGGAGTTCGAAATTTCATATGTAAATTTAATTGACTGGTGTGCGTTGTTTGCATGTCTGATAAAATCATCCCATTTTTGTTGGGATTCAATCCATTTCATGTCAACATCATCGATGAAACGGAACCAAGACAGAGGTTTGGATAAAGATGTTGAAATAATTTCTTCTCTAATTTTCCCATGAAAATATTGGCGTATGACGGTGCCATTTTCGTCCCCATCGCTGTCCTGTTTATCTGAAGGTAATGTTCACCATTAAAGGTGAAATTGTTGCATTTCAGAACCAGAGTGAGCAGTTGGACTAAACATTCGGTAGGTGGTTCTAAGGTGTTGCGAGAGTCCCATATTTCCTTACACGATTGTATTCCGTCATCATGAGGTATGTTGGTATACAATGAGGTGACATCTAAAGTGACAAGGAGGGTTTCCGGAGGAAGAGGGTTCATGGATTCCATTTTACGAAGATAATCTGTAGTGTCTTGAATGTGAGAAGGAAGATTTTCTACATGAGATCTTAAATGAAAGTCTACGAATTCCGAGATTTTCTCAGTCGGGTGGCCGTTTGCGGATACAATGGGTCTACCAGGGTTGTTAACCTTGTGAATTTTGGGAAGAAGATACAATCGACCAGGCTTGGCGTTCTCTTGTTTTAAATATCCGATTGTATCCTCATCTATGTGACCGTCATCGTGCATGGTTTGTAACGCAGTGATAATTTTGGAACTAAACTCGGAAGTAGGGTCATAGCCAAGCTTCTTATAAAATCTCTCATCAGAGAGCTGACGCTCTGCCTCCGCGTTGTAGTTAGCTTTGTCCATTATCACAACGGCACTTCCCTTGTCTGCTGGTTTTATCACAATATCATCTCGGTTTCTCAGCGATTGTATGGCTTTTTCTCGTCAGAAGATCTCGTGTTATAAAATGACGAGTACTTGTTGCTATCTAGATGAACAACATCCGATTTGATTTTGTCGATAACATCTTCCAGTGTAGCAGATTTACTAATATCTCTAATTACTTTTCATTTTAGGCATGTCTTTGAGTCGTTTTTGAATTTTTAAATTTATTAGCGTCTCTACATATGATGTTCGGGTAAAACTGTTTCACTTTTTTTATTGTACGGAAATCAAGATTGCTATAGTTTAATAATCAGAATAGTTTGATCTGATTCATTTTACATCGTGCTCATACTGATGAAGGATATCTGTTATCCGAAAGGTTATATATATATATATATATATATATATATATATATATATATATATATATATATATAAACTGATTGATATATATATATATTTATATGAAAAGCAGGGATAAGGTCTGATTGCCAATGAGATAACTATCTATCAGAAACAAAATGAAGTAGATGTAAGTGACTATAAATTCAGATAAATTCAAGAGTCTATTCTAAATTGAGGTAAATTGTATGGCTTTCCAAATACCGTTTCGATTCCTAACTTCACTGAAGAGACATTAATTGTCGAAATCCGGATATGGTGTACAAAAACCTTTGCACCTTTTGTTTGCGGTATACCATCTTTTCAGCAAGTTTATTGTTTTCTGTTTAGTATTAATTTTATAATTAAGATCCATTTATTACATCGGTGATCCGTTTATTTGGCAATCGCCAATGGCAGTCAGCAGGGTTTAAGAACATTTGTTGTTCGACCTGTTAGTCAAATGCGTTTTGTTAAAATATACTTTTTCACTTTTTGGTCTTTTTAAAATGTTGTTTGTGCTGTATTTAGACCCTCTAACAAGAAATTTGATTTGCATGCACACGTATAAAAATTGCGGATTTTATCCAACGCAATCATAGGTTTGAATGTTGTTTTCAATTTAGACTAGTTTTTATTTTTCGTTTGGGCTTGTATTACATTTGCATTCGGGTTTATATGATCCGATCATCCTATTTTGACTCCTCAAAATTCAAGAGTCTATCCTAAATTGAGGTAAATTGTATGGCTTTCCAAATACCGTTTCGATTCATAACATCACTGAAGAGACATTAATTGTCGAAATCCGGATATTGTGTACAAAAACCTTTGCACCTTTTGTTTGCGGTATACTATCTTTTCCGCAAGTTTATTGTTTTCTGTTTAGTATTAAATTTATTATTAAGATCCATTTATTACATCGGTGATCCGTTTATTTGGCAATCGCCAATGCCAGTCAGCAGGGTTTAAGAACATTTGTTGTTCGACCTGTTAGTCAAATGCGTTTTGTTAAAATATACTTTTCACTTTTTGGTCTTTTCGAAAATGTTGTTTGTGCTGTATTTAGACCCTCGAACAAGAAATTTGATTTGCATGCACACGTATAAAATTGCGGTTTTATCCAACAGTAGTGTGAAAAGGGGTCGATTAAAATAGTTAGCCAAGGCATTTGCAATGAAAATGACAACTTGTATAGACCTATGATATGCTCAGTTTGGTCCCAACGGTAAAAGATCCCTGGTTGGTATGGTCAATATATGCGTCTGGCTATCCAAATTGGGGAGGGTCGATTAAAATTGTTTTGGCTTACATTGCATAATTTAGAATACGTAAGGATTAAGGCATGCATCAGGGACCCTTAGCTTTCGTTTGAGCTATAATATACCCCGATGGCATGCCTTGGCGGTGCTAGGGTAATATTTTCACCCTTATGGTTAATTGCCTTTATATTTGTTTTCTGGTCTTTTAGGTTGGTTTATCGTGTTTTCTGCTTAATGAAGCATCTACTTATGTAGGAAAACGCTTCTGATACTTAGCCAAGGCCTTTGCAATGAAAATAACACCTTGTATAGACCTATAATATGCTCAGTTTGGTCCCAACGGTAAAAGATCCGGGTTTGTATGGTCAATATTGGCGTCTGGCTATCCAAATTGGGGTAGGGTCGATTAAAATTGTTTTGGCTTACATTTTATAATTAAGAATAAGTAAGGATTCAGGCATGTATCAGGGACCCTTAGCGTTTGTTTGAGCTATAGTATGCCCGATGGCATGCCTTGGCGTCCTGGGGAATATTTTCACCCTTATAGTTAATTGCCTTTATGTTTGTTTTCTGGGCTTTTAGGTTGGTTTATCGTGTTTTCTGCTTAATGAAGCATCTACTTATGTAGGAAAACGCGTCTAATAGTTAGCCAAGGCCTTTGCAATGAAAATGACACCTTGTATAGACCTATAATATGCTCAGTTTGGTCCCAACGGTAAAAGATCCGGGTTGGTATGGTCAATATTGGCGTCTGGCTATCCAAATTGGGGTAGGGTCGATTAAAATTGTTTTGGCTTACATTTTATAATTTAGAATAAGTAAGGATTCAGGCATGTATCAGGGACCCTTAGCGTTTGTTTGAGCTATAGTATACCCGATGGCATGCCTTGGCGGTGCTGGGGAATATTTTCACCCTTATGTTTAATTGCCTTTATGTTGGTTTTCTGGTCTTTCAGGTTGGTTTATCATGTTTTCTGCTTAATGAAGGATCTTACTTATGTAGGAAAACGCGTCTAATAGTTAGCCAAGGCCTTTGAAATGAAAATGACACCTTGTATAGAACCTATAATATGCTCAGTTTGGTCCCAACGGTAGAAAGATCCGGGGTTGGTATGGTCAATATTGGCGTCTGGCTATCCCAATTGGGGTAGGGTCGATTAAACATTGTTTTGGCTTACATTTGCAATAATTTAGAATAAGTAAGGATTCAGGCATGTATCAGGGACCCTTGGCGTTTGTTTGAGCCTATAAGTATACCCCGACGCATGCCTTGGCGGTGGTGGGGGAATATTTTCACCCTTATAGTAATTGCCGTTATGTTGGTTTTCTGGTCTTTTAGGTTGGTTTATCGTGTTTTCTGCTTAATGAAGCATCTACTTATGTAGGAAAACGCGTCTAATAGTTAGCCAAGGCCTTTGCAATGAAAATGACACCTTGTATAGACCTATAATATGCTCAGTTTGGTCCCAACGGTTAAAAGTTCCGGGGTTGGTATGGTCAGTATTGGCGTCTGGCTATCCAACTTGGGGTAGGGTCGATTAAAATTGTTTTTGGCTTACATTTTTATAGTTTAGAATAAGTAAGGATTCAGGCATGTATCAGGGACCCTTAGCGTTCGTTTGAGCTATAGTATACCCCGATGGCATGCCTTGGCGGTGCTGGGGAATATTTTCGCCGTTACAGTTAATTGCCTTTATGTTGGTTTTCTGGTCTTTTAGGTTGGTTTATCGTGTTTTCTGCTTAATGAAGCATCTACTTATGTAGAAAACGCGTCTAATAGTTAGCCGAGGCCTTTGAAATGAAAATGACACCTTGTATAGACCTATAATATGCTCAGTTTGGTCCCAACGGTAAAAGATATGGGGTTGTTATGGTCAATATTGGGGTGTGGCTATCCAAATTGGGGGTAAGGGTCGATTAAAATTGTTTTTGGCTTACATTTTTATAGTTTAGAATAAGTAAGGATTCAGGCATGTATCAGGGACCCTTAGCGTTCGTTTGAGCTATAGTATACCTCGATGGCATGTTTTAGCGGTGCTGGGGAATATTTTCACCCTTATAGTTAATTGCCTTTATGTTGGTTTTCTGGTCTTTAGGTTTGTTTATCGTGTTTTTGCCTGATGAAGCATCTATTTATGTAGAAAACGCATCTAATAGTTAGCCGAGGCCTTTGAAATGAAAATGACACCTTGTATAGACCTATAATATGCTCAGTTTGGTCCCAACGGTAAAAGATCCGGGGTTGGTATAGTCAGTATTGGCGTCTGGCTATCCAAATTGGGGGTAGGGGTCGATTAAAATTGTGTTTGGCTTACATTTGCATAATTTAGAATAAGTTAGGATTCAGGCATGTATCAGGGACCCTTAGCGTTCGTTTGAGCCATAATTAACCCCATGGCATGCCTCGCGGTGCTGTGGGAATATTTTCACCCTTATGGTTAAATGCCTTTAACTTTGTTTTCTGGTCTTTTAGGTTGGTTTATCGTGTTTTCTGCTTAATGAAGCATCTACTTATGTAGGAAAACGCGTCTAATAGTTAGCCAAGGCCTTTGCAATGAAAATGACACCTTGTATAGACCTATAATATGCTCAGTTTGGTCTCAACGGTAAAAGATCCGGGGTTGGTATGGTGAATATTGGCGTCTGGCTACCCAATTGGGGTAGGGGTCGATTAAACTTGTTTTTGGCTTTTATTTGCATAATTTAGAATACGTAAGGATTCAGGCATGTATCAGGGACCCTTAGCGTTTGTTTGAGCCATAATATACCCCGATGGCCTGCCTTGGCGGTGCTTGGGAATATTTTCAGCTTGATGGTTAATTGCCTTTATGTTTGTTTTCTGGTCTTTTAGGTTGGTTTATCGTGTTTTCTGCTTAATGAAGCATCTACTTATATAGGAAAACGGGTCTAATAGTTAGCCAAGGCCTTTGCAATGAAAATGACACCTTGTATAGACCTTTAATATGCTCACTTTGGTTCCGACATTAAAAGATTCGGGCTTGGTATGGTCAATATTGGCGTCTGGCTATCGAAATTGGGGTAGGGTCGATCAAAATTGTTTTGGCTTACATTTTATAATTTAGAATAAGTAAGGAGTCAGGCATGTATGAGAGACCCTTAGCGTTCGTTTGAGCTATAGTATACTCCGATGGCATGCTTTGGCGGTGCTGGGAGAATATTTTCACCCTTATGGTTAATTGCCTTTATATAGATATACGAAGATGTGGTATGAGTGCCAATGAGACAACTCTCCATCCAAGTCAAAATTTATAAATGTAAACCATTATAGGTCAAAGTACGGTCTTCAACACGGAGCCTAGTCTCACACCGAACAGTAAGCTATAAAGGGCCCCAAAATTACCAGTGTAAAACCATTCAAACGGGAAAACCAACGGTCTAATCTATTATATAAAAACGAGAAACGAGAAACACTTATGAACCACATCAACAAACGACAACTACTGAACATCAGATTCCTGACTTAGGACAGGTGCAAACAAATGCATGTAGAAAACGCGTGTAATAGTTAGCCGAGGCCTTTGAAATGAAAATGACACCTTGTATAGACCTATAATATCCTCAGTTTGGTCCGAACGGTAAAAGATCCGGGTTGGTATGGTCAATATTGGCGTCTGGCTATCCAAATTGAGGGTAGGGTTCGATAAAATATGTTTTTGGGTTACGTTCGCATATTGTAGTATAAGTAAGGATTCAGGCATGTAGCAAAGACCTTGAGCATTCGTTTGAGCTATAATATACCCCAATGCCATGCCTGGGCGGTGCTGGAAAAATTTTCCTTTTTGGGTAATTGCTCTATGTTTGTTTTCTAGGGCTCTGCTGTTTGGTTATCGTGTTTTCTGCTAAATGAAGCACCGATTTATGTAGGAAAACACATCTTAAAGTTAGCCAAGGCCTTAGCAATGAAAATTACACCTTGTATAGACATATAATATGCTCAGTTTGGTCCCTAGGAAAAGATCCGGGTTGGTATGGTCAATATTGGCGTCTGGCTATCCAAATTGAGGGTAGGGGTCGATTACATGTGTTTTTGGCTTACCTTCACATATTTTAGTATAAGTAAGAATTCAGGCATGTAGCAGACACCTTGAGCATTCGTTTGAGCTACAATATACCCAAATGGCATGCCTGGGCGGTGCTGGGGAAGATTTTCACCTTATGGGTAATTGCCTTTCTGTTGGTTTTCTATGTTTTATGTTGATTTATCGTGTTTTCTGCTTAATGAAGCACTTATTTATGTAGAAAACGCATCTTAAAGTTAGTCAAGGCCTTTACAATGAAAATGACACCTTGTATAGACCTATTATATGCTCAATTTGGTCCCTAGGGTAAAAGATCCGATTTCGTATGGTCAATATTGTCGTCTGGCTATCCAAATTGACGGTAGGGATCGATTAAATATGTTTTTGGCTTACGTTTGCATATTTTAATATAAGGAAGGATTCGGGCATGTAGCAGACACTATGAGTATTCGTTTGAGCTATAATATACTCCAATGCCATGTCTGGGCGGTGCTGAGAAAGATTTTCACTCTTTTGTGTAATTGCCTTTATGTTGGTTTTCTAGGCTTTGATGTTGGTTTATCGTGTTTTCTGCTTAATGAAGCACTTATTTATGTAGGAAAATGCATCTTAAAGTTAGCCAAGGCCTTTACAATGAAAATGACACCTTTATAGACCTATAATATGCTCACTTTGGTCCCTAGGGTAAAAGATCCAGGGTTTGGTATGGTCAATATTGGCGTCTGGCTATCCAAATTGAGGGTAGGGGTCGATTAAATATTTTTTGGCTTACGTTCACATATTTTAGTATAAGTAAAGATACAGGCATGTAGCAGACACCCTGAGCATTTGTTTGAGCTATAATATACTCAAATGGCATGCCTGGGCGGTGCTGGGGAAGATTTTCACTCTTATGAGTAATTGCCTTTCTGTTGGTTTTCTATGCTTTTATGTTGGTTTATCGTGTTTTCTGTTTAATGAAGCACTTATTTACGTAGGAAAACACATTTTAAAGTTAGCCAAGGCCTTAGCAATAAAATGACACCTTCGATTTGGTATGGTCAATATTGGCGTCTGGCTATCCAAATTGAGGGTAGGGGTCGATTAAATATGTTTTGGCTTACGCTCGCATATTTTAGTATAAGTAAGGATTCAGGCATGTAGCAAAGACCTTGAGCATTCGTTTGAGCTATAATATACCCCAATGCCATGCCTGGGCGGTGCTGGGGAAGATTTTCACTCTTTTGTGTAATTACCTTGATGTTGGTTTTCTAGGCATTGATGTTGGTTTATCGTATTTTCTGCTTAATGAAGCACTTATTTATGTAGGAAAACGCATCTTAAAGTTAGCCACGGCCTTTACAATGAAAATGACACCTTGTATAGACCTATTATATGCTCAGTTTGGTCCCTAGGGTAAAAGATCCGGGGTTTGGTATGGTCAATATTGGCGTCTGGCTATACAAATTGGGGTAGGGGTCGATTAAATATTTATTTGGCTTAAGTTTACATATTTTAGTATAAGTAAAGATACAGGCATGTAGCAGACACCCTGAGCATTCGTTTGAGCTGAATATACCTAAATGGCATGACTGGGCGGTGCTGGGGAAGATTTTCACCTTATGAGTAATTGCCTTCTGTTGGTTTTCTATGCTTTTATGTTGGTTTATCGTGTTTTCTGCTTAATGAAGCACTTATTTACGTAGGAAAACACATCTTAAAGTTAGCCAAGGCCTTAGCAATGAAAATGACACCTTGTATAGACCTATAATATGCTCAGTTTGGTCCCTAGGAAAAAGATCCGGGACTAGTATGGTCAATATTGAATACTGGACACTTTTAATTTGCAAAACACTCATTTGCAAATCCGCCGCCGCCTCAAATAAGCGCTACAGTGTCATGTATATAACCAAAATGTGCGGAATTACATGGGATTCAATAATTTCATTGGTTTTCTACTGTTTCTATTATATTTATTTTGCTATCTGATTTATAAAAACATGGGATTTTCAATATCCCATGGGACAGGCAAAATCCCATGGGATTGACCATTATCCCATGGGATTTTGGTTAAATCCATGGGATTTTGGTCCCATGGGATAATAGTAGTCCCATGGGATATTTGTTGTCCCATGGGACAAAAAATCCCATGGGACTATAATTATCCCATGGGACAAAATAAAATCCTATGGGATTCAAATTATAAATATATAGATATAAATATACAGTAATGTGTATGTTAGAATGAATGCTGTTTGGTAGTAAAAGTTTTAAATGTATACGAGTTTTTATATTTTTATATATATAATATATATTTATTTTTTTCATTTTGTCACAAACATTTTTTTATTTGTTTATATGACAATAAAGATTATTCTTATTTTGGAATGCATAATAATATTTATGGTCAAAGAGTAAAGTCCTTTCACTGAAACAAAATGATGACATGTCTAAATAAATGAAAAAATATTGTTTTGAAATCTTTGTCTTGTTTATTTTATTATGAAAAATAGAACTGAAAAAAAAATATTTCATATTCTGACTGAAAAGTTTACTCTTTTCATGAGGTAAGGTTTTCTTTGTTATAGTTTCATTGCAATACATGAATATGCAAACAATTTGAATTATATACCTTTGTGGTGTACATAATATTATGCTTATATTTGCAAATTTATAATATAAACACTTTTTCTGTTAAAGTTTTAGTTTTCTTTTTTCACTGCTTGCTATGTACAATTATTCAGTCCACTATATAAGAGTCAAGTCAATAAATTATTTCATCCACTAGAATATTCCTGCAATTCTTAGACAACACATTTTTTCAATCTGTTCTTCAAAGATCTTCCTCCGTACATCTTTATTAGTTGGAGCGATTCAACTGAGAAGACAAAGCAAGTTTATTTGGACAACAACATACTAATATTGTTTTCATTCATTCCTTCTTTCAATTGATAATTACATTGTTACATTTACATGATCAAGTTTTTGTGCATCTATGATCGTAATGATAAGATTCCATTTTGTTTAAAGTCATTATGTTGAAATTTCTCTTTCTAATAAATGTAGGAAAAACACGTTCCATTTCAAATTAATAAAAAGTCGCACTATGGAGAAAAATATCAACTTTAAGTTTTCTGTTCAGTATTGATCTGTTGAATGATGACCATGAAAACCGAGATGTCTGACCTACAAATACACAAAACTCAAAAATTATCAGTGAAGAGAAATACAGCAATAAAATGGCTATTTTATCATGTTTATGAACATTTTGATAGACTTTCATTTGAATATTCATTGTTAGTACTCTTATTTCAGTGCTTTGTGTCTATGATTTACATATTACCGGTTGTTGTTTGGTTCCTTGTTGCAGTCTTTTGAGTTAAGCCCATTGCAACAAATGTTTTCAATTTGTTCAAATGTTGTGCTGTTATTAAAACCACTGTCTGGTATAGGATTTGCTCATTGTCAAAGGTTGTACAGTCAACTATTTTGTTAAATTAAGGGGCTCGCAGGTCTAAATCAAATTTTTTCTTAATATAGATTTCGCTATATTTTTCATAAATGAACTTTATCTTATACTTAATAGAAAAATAAAATAAAATAAAATGCTCCGCAGGGCGCAGCTTGATACGACCTCAGAGGTGGACCCCTGAACAGTTGGGGAAAGTATGGACACAACATTCAAGCTTGATACAGCTCTGAATTTGGATTGAGATTAAATATCTGACATAGCATAGGTTTCTGACACAGAATGAATGTGGTCTAAGAACTTAAAATTTAAAATTGGACATTTACCTATTATGGTCCAATATCCAAAATCTAAATACATGGTGAGATTCAGCAAATCAAAGAACCCCAAGAATTAATTTTGTGAAAATCAAACTAAGTTTAATTTTGGACCCTTTGGACCTTAATGTAGACCAATTTGAAAACGGACAATACTGTGCAATTGAATATTTTTGCTATTGCGCAATACTGTGCAATTAAAATTTCTTGCTATTGCGCAATACTGTGAAATTGGATATTTTTCTTCCTATTGCGCAATACTGTGCAATTGAAGATTTCTTGCTATTGCGCAATACCGTGCAATTGAAGATTTCTTGCTATTGCGCAATACTGTGCAATTGAAAATTTCTTGCTATTGCACAATACTTAATACAATAATTTTCACATCCTGTTTGGTGTGTATCTCCTGCCATATCATTATTATTTGCTTTAAATATAAATCAGAAATTACCAACTTAAAACGGAAAATTTTAAAGAAAAAAAATAAAAAAGGAAAAATAAAAAAAAAACCCCAATTTTTGAACCCCTTATGATTCATCACCCCAAACTCAATCCCAGCCTTCCCTTTGTGGTATGGTACCTTGCAGTACAATTTCAGAGAGATCCATACACTTGAACACAAGTTATTGTCTGGAAACTAGAAAATGCTTGTTTTTGGCCTTTTTGGCCCCAAATTCCTAAACTTTTAGGCAATTACCCCAAACTCAAACCCAGCTTTCCTTTGTGATATGGAACCTTGTAGTACAATTTTAGAAAGATCCATACACTTACACACAAGTTATTGTCCTGAAACTAGAAAAATGCTTGTTTTTGCCCTTTGGCCCCTAATTCCTAAAATATTGAGGCATTACCCACATAATCAATTCCAGCTTTCCTTTGTGATATGGAACCTTGTAGTACAATTTCAGAAAGATCAATTCACTTACACACAAGTTATTGTCATGAAACTAGAAAATGCTTATTTTTGCCCTTTGTTGCCCCTAATTCCTAAAATTTTGAGGCAATTACCCCAAAATCAATCCCAGCCTTCCCTTTGTGATAAGGAACCTTGTGGTACAATGTCAGAGAGATCCATACACTAACACACAAGTTATTGTCTGGAAGTTACAAAATGCTTATTTTGGCCCTAATTCCTTAACTGTTGGTACCATAACCACCAAAATCAATCCTAACCTTCCTTTTGTGGTATTGAACCTTATGGTAAAATTTCATAGAGATCCATTCACTTAAACTAAAGTTATAGTGCGAAAACCAATGTGTCTTCGGACGAGGACGACGACAACGATGACGACGACGACAACAACGTCATACAATATACGACCGCAAAATTTTGCGGTCGTATAAAAAAGGGTCACCGTTCATTTACGCTCACAATCCGCCTTCGAAAGAAGCATACATTTTGTAAAGGTACTTTTTTCTGTTGAACTAATAGGAGAAATAGAGGTAATATCGAAATAAAAAGAACTAAATTACAGAAATCGCTTAAATTTTACAATAGTTTAGTTTAAGTACAGCTTATTTGAAAATGATAATAAAAATATAGGTGACCAATGAGTTAAAAAGATATTACAATTCTAATACCAAAAATGGCATTTTGCACCAAAGGGAGATAATTTGGAGCTTTTTCAATGATATATACATTTTAAAGTCATCTGGGGCCAAAACAAATAGATTGTCTTGTTATGATATTGTAACTATCATATCTATTTAGTTGGCCTAATTTGTTTTGTGTGGCCTAAGAATGTTTACATTATATATTGTGTACAAATTATACACATTGTGTTACAACTATGCAGTTTAGAATTCACTGGAACATTCATTGATACTCATGGAATGATTAGAACTTTCTATTTCACTTACATAACGTTTCCAGAATGATCATAACAAAAGATGCGTAATTTATATTTCTAGCGTTGTCTAGAAATTTCCGTTTGAGTATTTAAATGCAGACCCAAAAGTTAGTTGAATATAGAGATTTAGAAATAGACATAGATAGACTTAGACATCGATAGACATCAACATTCTCAACAGTTGGATTGACACTTTTATTTACAAACTACATCATACTAGATCGTGACCAATTGGATATAATATTCTGTGGATTCCGTGAAGATTTCCGGATAAAGAAAAGATAAAAGATTGGACTCATATTTTGACAGTTAAGTTGACATTTCTTTTGTGTAATACTTTTGTAAACTAGAGTATAATAAATCTTGTTAAATTTTATTATTGATTTGTGTCTTTGTTGGCTACAATTAAAAGGCGATTTTCTGGCATAACAGAAATTGGGGCTCGTCCGGATAACGTTAATATCTTATTTAAAAAAAAAAAATTGTTTCAGTATTTTTATTTAAGCTAGCCAACAAAATTCTACAAAATGGCATTTGATGCCGGTAAATTTTGAAAACGCCAGACCTGGAGGGTTTGATAATTTAAAGAAAGAGGAATTAGTGTTGCTTGCTAAACATCTGAAATTAGACTTTAGAGTATCTATGAGAAAACAAATTATAAAAAATTTGGTAATAGACAAATTAGTTGACGCAGAAATTTTAGGTGAAGAGGCTCTTGATCTTAAGGTCGAAAATGTTGACGCTATCAAATTAAAACAGCTTGAATTAGAACATGAACTCAAAATAAAACAATTGGAAAAAGAAGAAAGACAAGCAGAACTTCAAATGAAGGAAAGGTTAGAGATGGAGAAGATGAAAGAAAAAGAAGATGACTTTAAATTAAAACAGGCAGAACTTGAAATGAGAGAAAGGTTAGAGATTGAAAAAATGAAAATTGAAATGGCAAAAGAAGAAAGCAACACTAAATTCCAGTCAAAATCAGAACATCTTAATTTTGATGCAGCAAAAAACATACGTTTGGTTCCCAAATTTTGTGAAAAAACAGTTGACAAATTTTTTCCACAGTTTGAGAAAATTGCTCAAAATTTGAAATGGCCGAAGCCTTTTTGGACTACAATGCTGCAAAGTGTTTTGAGGGCAAGGCCGCTGAAATTTACTCAGCACTTTCATCAGAAAATAGTTCTGATTATGACAAGGTTAAAAGGAAGTTTTGAAAGCCTATGAGCTAGTGCCAGAAGCATATAGACAGAAATTTAGGTCTTATAAAAGTTTGATTCACAAACCTATGTTGAATTTGCTAGGAAAAGAAGATCTATTTGATAAATGGCTTACGTCAAAGAAAATAGATAAAATTTTGATAATTTAAGACAATTGATGTTATTAGAAGAGTTCAAGCAGTGTGTTCATTTAGACTTAAAAACACATTTAGATGACAAAACTGTTGAGACATTGCAAGATGCAGCTGTTATTTCCGATAATTATACCCTTTCACATAAAAGAAGTTTCAAAGGTCAAAATTTTAATACTTCGAGTGGAAATTACAAGAATCAAAGCACTGAGCGTACTGATAGTAAGCCTGTTGCACAGAATAAGAGTCAGTCTAGTTATAATATGTCTAGTCCGAAATTTGATACTTTTGAGAAGAAGTCACTGACTTGTGCTTATTGTAAGAAGAATGGTCACCTGATGGCTGATTGTTTTAGACTCCAGAAGAAGAATGAAAGAGATAATAAGCCCAAGACCAGTGCTTGTACGACACCCCGTGTTGCTTTTAAGTCCAGTTTTGTGATTACATGGAGGATTATAAACCTTTATGTCTGATGGGTTTGTTTCTATTGTTGATAATACTACTCCTCAGCCTATTAAGATTTTACGGGACACTGGAGCTTCTCAGTCTTTATTGTTAGAAGGTGTGTTGCCTTTGTCCGAGGAGACTTCTGTTGGTGCTCCGTTTTGTTACAAGGTGTGGAGTTAGGTTGTATAGATGTTTCCTCCATCGTATTTATCTGAAGTCAGATTTGATAACTGGACCAGTTGTTGTGGGTGTTCGTCCTAATCTCCCTGTTGAGGGTGTTTCATTATTGCTAGAAATGATCTAGCTAGGAACAAAGTGGTTGCTGAACCAATTGTTACCAGTGAACCAGTGGTGGATGTTAAATCACCTGAAGATGATGCTGAACTGTATCCAGCTTGTGTCGTTACTAGGGCGATGGCTAGAAAACAACAAAATGAGGATTTGCAAGAAGACCAGTTTGATTACATGGACCTTTCTGACACCTTTCTAGCCAACAATGAAGGTCCCGGTAGCTCAGAGAAGGCCATAATAAGACCACCTAGCATTAGCAAGAATGTAATTATGCAATGGCCAGACGTAAACAGCCATTCATTAGACCGAAGGAAATTTGTTGAAGAACAAAGTAAAGACCCTGAGGTTCTTCAGCTCTGCAAGAGGGCTCAACCACAGGAGGAAGCAGACAAAGTGGCCGAATGCTATTACCATCAAGACGGTATTTTAATGAGAAAGTGGAGGCCCCCTGATGCTACTCCAGAGGAGGAATGGAGAGTGGTATACCAAGTGGTGGTGCCTAAAGTCTATAGGCAAGATATTATTGGTCTTGCCCATGACACCCCTTGGCTGGACACTTAGGCATAAGGAAGACTTGCCTTAAGATCTTGCAGCATTTCTACTGGCCAAGACTAAGAAGTGATGTCGCAGAATACTGTAAATCATGCCATATATGCCAAGTTGTTGGTAAGCCTAACCAGAAAATACCACCAGCACCACTTCTGCCTATTCCAGCCTTTGAAGAACCTTTCAGACGAGTACTCATTGATTGCGTTGGACCTTTACCGAAGACGAAGACTGAAATGCGTATTTATTGACAATCATGTGTACCTCCACTCGCTTTCCTGAGGCTATTCCGTTAAGGAATATCAAGACACCTACTATTGTCAAAGTTTGATCAAATTTTCACGCTAGTAGGACTTCCAAAGTCTATACAGTCCGACCAGGGTTCAAATTTCATGTCAGGTTTATTTCAGCAAGTCGTACCAGTTAGGGATTGCTCAGTATAGGTCAAGTGCTTATCATCCCGAATCTCAAGGTGCCTTAGAACGTTTTCATCAAACATTGAAGAACATGATTAGAACTTTTGTCTTCAATTTGACAGGGATTGGGATGATGGTGTTCACTTTTACTTTTGCGGTCCGAGAGGCTGTTCAAGAATCCCTTGGTTTTAGTCCCTTTGAGTTGGTATTTGGTCATACTGTAAGGGACCTTTAAAATTGATAAAGGAAAAGTGGCTTACTGAACACACTGACTTGAATCTTCTAGAATATGTATCTAGATTTAAAGAAAAATTGTATACTGCTTGTCAAATTGCTCAGAACAATTTAAAAACTGTTCAGAATAAGATGAAAATATGGTATGATAAAGATGCCAGGGACAGAGTTTTTGAGCCAGGTGATAAAGTACTTGTATTTTGCCAGTCCCTGGACATCCATTACAAGCTAAATATTGTGGTCCTTATACCATTGAGAGTAAAATCAATGATTTGAATTATATTGTAAAACACCAGGTCGGCGTAAACAAAATAGAGTATGTCACATTAATATGTTAAAACCATATTTTGAGCGTACTAATGAAGGTGAGAGTAAACCAGTTGCCACTTTAGCCATGGTTAAATTGGAGAACAATCATGACAAACCAGATATAATTGAACCTCCTTTAGTTCTAAAACTATGGAAGAGACAGTTAGATTGAAAAATTCAGAAATTTTGTCAAATTTAGATTCAAAACTTGCACATCTGTCTTTTGATCGTAGAGAAAATTAAAAGCCTTGGTATTTTCTTTTAAAAATCTTTTTCCAGATGTGCCAAACAAAACCACTGCTGTTTGTCATGATGTCGATGTTGGTGATGCTTCTCCAATTAAGCAACATCCTTACCGGCTCAATCCACTCAAACTTGAATTTATGAGAAAAGAAATTAAATATATGCTTGACAATGATATTATTGAGCCGAGTAACAGCGAATGGAGCTCTCCTTGTCTGCTTGTGCCCAAACCAGATAAAACCTTTCGTTTCGTAACTGATTTCAGAAAAGTGAATTCTGTTTCAAAATCTGATTCTATCCGATTCCCAGGATAGACGATTGCATTGATAATATTGGGCAAGCAAAATTTGTGAGCAAATTTGATTTATTGAAAGGTTACTGGCAAGTCCCATTGACACGGAGAGCTCGAGAAATATCAGCTTTTGTCACACCAGATGGCTTATTTCAATATACTGTAATGCCGTTTGGCATGAAAAGTGCTCCAGCTACATTTCAAAGAATGATCAATAATGTTATAAAAGATTTAGACTGTTGTTATGCTTATATTGATGATCTTATTGTATGTAGTGATAGCTGGAAGAGCATTTAACACATTTATAAGATACTTTTGATAGATTGTCACAATCAAATTTGACTGTAAATCTTGGTAAAATGAATTTTGCCAGGCCACTGTTGATTATTTAGGGCATACAGTTGGCCAAGGTCAAGTGAAACCTATTATGGCTAAAGTGGACGCAATTACTAAATTTCTTCCTCCTACAAATAAAAACAACTTATGAGATATTTAGGCATGATTGGATTTTACAGAAAATTTTGTTCAAATTTTGCTACTGT